>OZ016475.1:4541704-4621704 GCA_963966605.1 Caenorhabditis sulstoni
AAAACCCTCACGCGACTTTTCCAAACCTCACGCGACTTTCAAACCTAACGCGACTTTTCCAAAACCCCTCACGCGACTTTTCCAAAACCCTAACGCGACTTCTTCCAAAACCCTACGCGACCTTTTCCAAAACCCTCAACGCGACTTTCAAAACCCTCACGCGACTTTCCAAAACCCTCACGCGACTTTTCCAAAACCTAACGCGACTTTTCCAAAACCCTAACGCGACTTTTCCAAAACCTAACGCGACTTTTCCAAAACCCTAACGCGACTTTTCCAAAACCCTAACGCGACTTTTCCAAAACCCTCACGCGACTTTTCCAAAACCCTAACGCGACTTTTCCAAAACCCTAACGCGACTTTTCCAAAACCCTAACGCGACTTTTCCAAAACCCTCACGCGACTTTTCCAAAACCCTAACGCGACTTTTCCAAAACCCTCACGCGACTTTTCCAAAACCCTAACGCGACTTTTCCAAAACCCTAACGCGACTTTTCCAAAACCCTAACGCGACTTTTCCAAAACCCTCACGCGACTTTTCCAAAACCCTAACGCGACTTTTCCAAAACCCTAACGCGACTTTTCCAAAACCCTAACGCGACTTTTCCAAAACCCTCACGCGACTTTTCCAAAACCCTAACGCGACTTTTCCAAAACCCTAACGCGACTTTTCCAAAACCCTAACGCGACTTTTCCAAAACCCTAACGCGACTTTTCCAAAACCCTAACGCGACTTTTCCAAAACCCTCACGCGACTTTTCCAAAACCCTCACGCGACTTTTCCAAAACCCTAACGCGACTTTTCCAAAACCCTAACGCGACTTTTCCAAAACCCTAACGCGACTTTTCCAAAACCCTAACGCGACTTTTCCAAAACCCTAACGCGACTTTTCCAAAACCCTAACGCGACTTTTCCAAAACCCTCACGCGACTTTTCCAAAACCCTAACGCGACTTTTCCAAAACCCTCACGCGACTTTTCCAAAACCCTCACGCGACTTTTCCAAAACCCTCACGCGACTTTTCCAAAACCCTAACGCGACTTTTCCAAAACCCTAACGCGACTTTTCCAAAACCCTAACGCGACTTTTCCAAAACCCTCACGCGACTTTTCCAAAACCCTCACGCGACTTTTCCAAAACCCTAACGCGACTTTTCCAAAACCCTCACGCGACTTTTCCAAAACCCTCACGCGACTTTTCCAAAACCCTAACGCGACTTTTCCAAAACCCTCACGCGACTTTTCCAAAACCCTAACGCGACTTTTCCAAAACCCTAACGCGACTTTTCCAAAACCCTAACGCGACTTTTCCAAAACCCTAACGCGACTTTTCCAAAACCCTCACGCGACTTTTCCAAAACCCTCACGCGACTTTTCCAAAACCCTAACGCGACTTTTCCAAAACCCTAACGCGACTTTTCCAAAACCCTAACGCGACTTTTCCAAAACCCTCACGCGACTTTTCCAAAACCCTCACGCGACTTTTCCAAAACCCTAACGCGACTTTTCCAAAACCCTCACGCGACTTTTCCAAAACCCTAACGCGACTTTTCCAAAACCCTCACGCGACTTTTCCAAAACCCTCACGCGACTTTTCCAAAACCCTCACGCGACTTTTCCAAAACCCTAACGCGACTTTTCCAAAACCCTCACGCGACTTTTCCAAAACCCTCACGCGACTTTTCCAAAACCCTAACGCGACTTTTCCAAAACCCTAACGCGACTTTTCCAAAACCCTAACGCGACTTTTCCAAAACCCTCACGCGACTTTTCCAAAACCCTCACGCGACTTTTCCAAAACCCTAACGCGACTTTTCCAAAACCCTCACGCGACTTTTCCAAAACCCTCACGCGACTTTTCCAAAACCCTAACGCGACTTTTCCAAAACCCTCACGCGACTTTTCCAAAACCCTAACGCGACTTTTCCAAAACCCTCACGCGACTTTTCCAAAACCCTCACGCGACTTTTCCAAAACCCTAACGCGACTTTTCCAAAACCCTAACGCGACTTTTCCAAAACCCTAACGCGACTTTTCCAAAACCCTAACGCGACTTTTCCAAAACCCTAACGCGACTTTTCCAAAACCCTAACGCGACTTTTCCAAAACCCTAACGCGACTTTTCCAAAACCCTCACGCGACTTTTCCAAAACCCTCACGCGACTTTTCCAAAACCCTCACGCGACTTTTCCAAAACCCTCACGCGACTTTTCCAAAACCCTAACGCGACTTTTCCAAAACCCTAACGCGACTTTTCCAAAACCCTCACGCGACTTTTCCAAAACCCTCACGCGACTTTTCCAAAACCCTAACGCGACTTTTCCAAAACCCTAACGCGACTTTTCCAAAACCCTAACGCGACTTTTCCAAAACCCTCACGCGACTTTTCCAAAACCCTAACGCGACTTTTCCAAAACCCTCACGCGACTTTTCCAAAACCCTCACGCGACTTTTCCAAAACCCTAACGCGACTTTTCCAAAACCCTATGGCGACAGTCTGATTTTTTCAAAAGACATGTTTGGAAAAGTCGCCATGCCTATGTTTGGAAAAGTCGCCATGCCTAGTCGCCATGAGGGTTTCGGAAAACTTTTCCGCTGTGACTGTTCCAAAACCCTCACCCAAAACCGTATGCAATCCGACTTTTGTTTTTCTATTTACCATTCTACAATTGTGACCTTTTCGTGAAACAAAAAGGGAGACAAAAGAAGGTATCGTTTTGATTCTTTTCAACGACAGTCTGTTTTTTTCAAAAGACATCAGATCTTGTGAATACTTGTGTATCTGTTTCGTGATCGTCGCCCTTTGCTGCCTTCATCTCGATTCGAATCTCGCGAAATGACGGTATCAGTCTTTGAACGATTCGATTCCGACGGCCGGAAAGAACGGTTTATTTTCGAATAAAAAAGTCTCGTGCCGACCAGAAGGATCTCTTGTTTAACAGAATCAAGAAACGACAGAAGCAGAGTGAGATTGTGAGAAAACCAGAGAATCGGTCGGAAAGACCAAGAGAGTGAACCCGTCAGAATGCAATCAGAGAATCCGATCGAGGTGCGTGACTTCTCGCAGACTCCTCCCTTGGTTTAGTTCCGTTTGTGGAAGTTCCCGATAAAAAGTGACGTCGAAGTTTTTGTCTGGAGCTTCGGATCGCCTTCGAACATCCTGAAATTCAGAAGATGGGTTCCTTTTTCCGGATCTGAATCCTACTCGTAGCAGGCAGAAGTAGGCTTCCGGCTCTGACGTCAGATAGAGTTTGTGAGCCACAAGAGCTTTGGACTTCCGTAGTCGGGGCACGTCGCGGAGCCCGAAAACGCAGGAGCCGGCCGTCATGTAGTTGCCGCACTCGTTCTTGATCCACACTTGATCCCTCGATATGTAATATTTGTTGGCGGACCCGGGAGACGTCAAGTTCAGTTCGTTCTTCATCTTCCGAGTTTCCATCCATTCGTGCGCATTCACAGATCCGGGAATGTCGAACTTCTCCTTGTTTCCGAGAAGTGTTCCCCAGAAGCCTTCGTCTGCGATGCCTGTGTTCTCCAGGAACTTCAAAAGTTCTCTCGGAACCAGAGAAGACGCCTGAAACCGATTCTCTCATTCGTTCGCTCGAATCTATTTCTCACCATTTCGTTTGCAGCTCCTCTCGGAACCAACGCAGACAGCGACGATTTGAAGAGTGGCAGAGGAGCGGACGTGAGCTGGAAACACGCGAGATTCCGGGTCCGAAACTCAGAAGACCTACGTTCTTGCCTCGAAGACGTCCCTCCTGGTACGTGGTGAACTCGACGTTTGCCGATCCGTTCAGTGCTTTCATTATCCGAACCATTTCGAAGTTCGTTTTCAGCGGTACGTCGACTCCCGATAGATACTGAAAGTACTGCCAGTCCGTCTTCAAGTGGCTCAGGAACTCGAGACACCCGTACGCCGAGTTGATTATCTCGTGGCTTCCCCAGTGGATTGGAGGTCGTTTCTGTTAATTGGGAAGTGAAGAGGGGCATATGAAGAAGAACGCGAGTACCATGAAGTGGACGTTTTCAAAGCAAGAGGCGAGCTCGCCGAGCAAATGCTTGAACAAATCGCCGGCGTTCTCTCCGACAGCCAAACAGTACTCGTTTTGAGGCTGATAAATGGAAGAGAGCA
Source organism: Caenorhabditis sulstoni (assembly GCA_963966605.1). Classification (NCBI taxonomy): domain Eukaryota; kingdom Metazoa; phylum Nematoda; class Chromadorea; order Rhabditida; family Rhabditidae; genus Caenorhabditis; species Caenorhabditis sulstoni. Next base: position 4,545,840 of record OZ016475.1, read on the forward strand.
GGAAGAGCACCTGAAAAGAGAAAGAGTTGGGGGTGGAAAACAGAGCGGGGCACCACTTGGGGCAGTTCTTTGTAAACAAGCATTCCGTAGGCGAGCGGGTAGCTAGCTTCTTCTTGGGAAAGCGGGATCTTCGGGAATCGATACAGAGACTTCAGCTTCTCGCATCTGAAACGAACAGACTGATGAACTCGTCTCGCGGGGGGGGGGGGGGGGGGCAAGCCTACCTGTTCGGGGAGTACAGAAGACGGTCTTCGATGCTTCGAGAGTCGAGTTTCAGTGAGCTGTTCGTGGAGCCGTTGATGAGACTCTGCTTTTCTTCTCTATTTCTTCAATACTCAGCACCGTTTCGATACCTGACAGTCGATATCCAGCCCGTCCAGCAGATCGGGATCAAATTTCAATTTCATGAGCTGCTGCGGAAACGTGGTCAGAAGGGATCCGAAAACAAAGTAATAGAAGCAAATGAGAAGAAAGAAGTAGACGGGGATCAAATAGATTCGACTGCCACATGGTCTGACACGCATCTGAAAAGACGAGAAAATCAGAAGGAAGAGAGACAAAGAGAGAAAGGGAGAATGCGAGCAGCATAAACAAATCGTGGAGTTCGATATGTTTATAGTGGGTGGCGGGTGGAGGGTCTCGGCTCCAGAAGAGGCGAAAGGGTTTCAAAAAATAGTGCAAGGTGGCTCGGACAGGTTCGAAACGGCCATCCATCATCCGATTCGCGCCCGCCCGGCTCGCGCTGATATCCAATACTTTGACAGCTGCTCCAAAACATTATGATGGCACTATGTTTTACAAACTAAGAGATCGAAACGAGAGAGAGAGAGAGAGTGATAGGGATCATCTCAATGTCCAAATGATCACGATTCAAATTAGATATGGTAATTTGGTTTTTTGATCTGTATCATTTGCTGAGAGTCGTCGACCTCGTTTTATATTTTGTTTATTCGATATAAATCAAAAGAAGAGTTGAGGAAGAAAAGATAAAACCGAAGGGTGAGTCGGACGATTAATTAGGCGAGCTTATCCGTGATAGGACAGCGCCACCGGTTTGCTTCCTGTTTTCTCTCTTGAAAAATGGGGGAAAAATAGAGACTGAGACTCGTTTACAATGCGGAATGAGAAACGTTTCTCGGTTTTCAATAGAACTCACCCGTGAGACGATCCATGATTCCCGCCGTCCGTCGTCCATCAGAATGCGTGTCTCGGTCTGCAAGACGCGTGAATTGTATGGGGAGAACAGGTGTCCGAGTGTCGGAATGAAACATATCTCGGTGTTTACGAGCTCATTAGCCCTAATGGGTCGATGCGAATTGCAGAGAAATCGAATTAGGACGGGCAGTCGAAACACACTGAAACTCGATTAGAGAACGACGGGCGAAGGCTTCGGGAAGAGTCGCCGAACAGAACTATCGATGGGCAATCAAAGCGACTCGAATGGACCTCTTTTTAGGCAAATACTCATTTACTACCGTCTCTTTTACTACCTGTAAAAGAGGAGTGGTAGTAAATGATTAAAAGGTAGTAAATGAGTGAGGTAGTAAAAGAGACGGTAGTAAATGAGTATTTGCCCTCTTCTTATGTTCCCCTCTCGGTTCGTGCTTTCAGGTTTCCTTCTCAAACTGTGGCCTCCCTCCAATTTCAGACAACTTTCTCTGTTTTCTCTCGATGAAACCGAGGAATAGAGGAATTGTGAGGACAAGAAACTGCAAAACTCCGCTCTACCTTCTCCAAACGAAGACGGATGGGTGGTTTTGGAACCGAAGGGCAGACACATCTGGGCCCAATAAACACGAGAAAGAGAAAGAGACAAAGGAAAGGATTCATTTTCATTCAGTTGGCGTGAGTGACCAGACGACGGCGTACTTTGTAGCCGGAAGCCGTCTTCTCGACCGTCGAAGTGCGTTCCGGACACTGGCAATATGCGGCGTCCGAGCCAGGAAGACCTGCCTCTCCGGGCCTGAAAATGTGTGAGAAATGTCGAAAGAGAGGGAGGCGAGGCGAATCAAACGATTTCGCGAACGAGGCCTCATAAATTTGAATTGGCTGCAAACTCACACTCCGACCACCCCGTCCGGCCCCTGCTCTCCGTCGTTTCCGGGCTGTCCGGCCGGCCCTGCGTCTCCGAACTCTCCCGGTCTCCCGTTGTTTCCGGGCGGTCCTCGCGGTCCCGGCGATCCCCGAGGTCCCGGTTGTCCCGGGGACCCGGGCTGTCCGACTCCGCGAGTTCCGTCGCGTCCCGGCCTTCCTGGATTGCCGTCCCTTCCCGGGTTGCCGTCTCTGCCCTTGTTGCCTGGAACTCCACGTGGACCCTCCGGTCCTTCGTTGCCCGGCTGTCCGTCGATTCCCGGCTGTCCGTCTCTCCCCGGCTCTCCTGGCACTCCGTCCGGTCCTTGCTCTCCCGGCGGTCCCGCAGGACACGAGATCTCGTTGCCCTGCGAGTTCGCATACTCCTCGGACGGAGTGTTTCCATCCCGTCCGTCCGGTCCCTGTTCTCCGTTCGATCCGTCCTCTCCTGGCTCTCCAGGAGGTCCCGGCGGTCCTCGTGGGCAACTCGCCGCCTTCTCTCCACAATTGCACTTGTCCGCGCCTCTCTTGAAGATTCTTTCCACCTCGGCAGACGCCGAGAACTTGTTCGAGGCGCTCTTCGTCATCAGAATCCACGCGTCGTTGTAAATGTCCTGAAAACCGTTCTTCTTTCCCACCGAAGACGTCCGCCCCACTCACCTTGAATCCGTACAGCTCCTCTTCGACTTCTCCGTGGAAATCATACAGATCGTTGTACATGAAAGTGGTGAAAAGAAGAGCCGAAAGGATCGAGACTGCCGAAAAGACAGTGCACGCGCACAGAACGCCCGTCGTTCCCTTCATCTCTCCTGCCTCTTCTCTCCCTCCAGAGCGCCTTTTATGCGGGGCGACGAACTTGATCACATCCTTGTCGCTTCCACTTTTTTCAACACAATTACAACTGTTCGCAGTGTAATCTGTTTGTATCTTCTGCGACGTTCGTGTTTCACGTCGACATTTTTAGAACATTATCACAATCAGCGCATGCTTCTCAATGTTTCTATGACGAGGCACTGCCATTTCAAGGCGGATTGAAGATTCTCGACAAACTCCAAAAGTTTGAAATATGAAAAACGGGAGGGAGACTGAGAGATCGCTCGCTAATCCGTCGCTGAACACAACTTTGCACTTATCCGCGCCAGATTATTTTTTGATTGCCCGCTGATCGCCGGCTGAATCAGTCGTTTCGGAATGCTTCGTGCCCTGCGGCTCGTTTTTCTGCCTCTGGCCCTTCATTTCGCAGTCTGCTCCTCGCAAACCAACGTCCTTGTCAAGGTTCGTTCGACTCTTCTCAACGTTTTTCAGTTTCTGTTCCTCTTTCCAGCTCAACGAAACGGCCACTGTCCCGTTGCCGGCCGTTGCAAACTACAGAAGACTTGTTGCTGACGCGAATAATAAGGAGGAAGAGCACCTCTATCGAGTGTGCAACGGGAAGAACAAGGCAAAGTGCGGATACTGGGAGAACGTGAAGACGAAGAAGAAGGTCGCTTCTGGAGCGACGACCTACAACAAGAACAAGAAGGCGCTGATCATCAAGAAGATGAGGTCGACCGACTTCGGGACCTACATGAGCGGAAACAAGAAAAAGTCGGTGAACGTGATCAAGCTGATTGTGAAAGGATGAAGAGTTACCATCGATAAACTTGTTGATGTTCCACCCTCGTCGAACAGTTCATTTGAATCATCCAAAATCGCCACGGGATTACAGAGGGTCAGCCAGGTTGCCATAGGTTCCTTTCTGAAACTGCCTTCCGCTTTTGCTCTCGAATAATCCAGTTCTCCTCGTTTGTTTGTTTCAAGGAGCTCCTGGCTCATCGCGTTTCATTCGAAAACTCGGACGTAAATAATCTCAAAACAAAAGATCTTGTCTGATTTGCGATTCTGAATGAGTTCTGTTAACTTCTAGGTAATCAGTTTATTTTTTTAAAACGCGAAAACAACTTTGTGTTCTGTACTTGAACGTAGTTTGTTCGAATCCCAATTCTAAACCGGACCGCCCTTGTGATGATCCCTGTGATAATCCCTCCGTTTCACACGTTGCACCTATTCGCTCGGTCGCTCGTTCTGACGATGGGCAGGCTTCCGATCCTCCTTCTGGTACTCGTTCCATTCTTTTTCTCCAGTTCGGAATGTACTGCAGACGCACCGCTGCCCACATATGTCCTCGCATACGTGAGTATTCGGATCTACTCGGAGGGCCCTTTCTCTCGAACAACTCTCGCTCCCACACTCGTTGAATGTCTTCTTCCTCATTATGCCGCTCTTTTAGACGAACGACACCATCGTTCTACCGTTTCCGGCCTCGAAGACTTTTCGAAGAAGGACTCTCAATTTGAATTCAATGAAACATATCGAGCAAGTGTATCGAGTGTGCAACGGGAAGAACAAGGCAAAGTGCGGATACTGGGAGAACGTGAAGACGAAGAAGAAGATGCCTTCTGGACCGACCACCTACAACAAGAACAAGAAGGCGCTGATCATCAAGAAGTTCCGTCCGACCGACGGCGGAACCTACAGTAAGCCGGGACAGGCCGATAACTACGAAGTCTTTTTCATCTTCTAATGAAGTGCTCGCACATTCTCATTGCTGTTTCACTGAATCTAGTCTGAACTTCTTTCTCTGTGGCCTTCCTCGTTGCGTCGATATCCGACTCTTCTTCTCGTAGTGAAACGGAAAACGTCGAAACAACTTGAAACTCGAAGACGGAGACATAGATTCTGTGTGAAAATGAGAACGAGCGATGAGACAGCTTCTTCTTCTTGAGAGTATACAATAGTTCCTGCTCAACCACACTCTACAGTATCCGCCCGCCCCTCTCCTAGCCTTCCGATTTCATTCAATCATCATAAATACGAACCTGATCTTTCTGCCCGCGCTCTTCATTTCTCTTTGCTACTCCCGTACCGAACACGGAGCACGCCCAGTTGAGAAGGAAAGTGAGTGCTCGCCGTCATTCTCATCCTGTTCTACAGGAACATAACGAAACCGAAACGAACTCAAATTCATGTTTTCCGAGGCTCTTGGAGAATGTGAAGGTGAAGGTCGCTCCTGGAGCGATTACCTATTTGAAACAAGAACAAGAAGTTCAAGAAAGCCGACCAAGAAAGTCGAAAAACAAGATATATTTACTTGTTTCTTTCCTTAAATTTTCTAAATACAGTCCTTCGAGAGTTCCATTATTTGGTGAAGTTCGAAGAATATTTCTGCAAGGAAAAAAGAGTGGAAACGTGCGAATGCAGCGAGACCACAAGGGATCCGATCGATCCGACGGCGGCCTCGAAATACAGTAAGCCAGGACGAGGTGATATATTCACATCAGACCCTCTTTATCCTTCCATTTTGCTTTTTCGTCGAGAGAGTGTGTGATTCTCGGAGAGCGCCAGACATTAGCGAATAATTTCGCTTTGAGTCAAAACAACTTTTGACCTTCCAGAGAGCGCGCGCCCGCGTTTTCTCAAAATGTATTTTCTTCGGTGCGTTCCGATGTGTCGCGGATCATTCAGTTTCGATCGAAAATGCGCCCATCGTTCATGATTGTTTTGCTGCTCCTCGGAGGTGAGTGTCCTTTAGTTTCCTCTTTTCGCCGACGATTCATGTTGCTTTCAGCTGCTGTCGCTCATCCGAACACGGATTTTCTTCGGTCGAAGCGAGACACTTCCGACATCGACAATTCGGAGAGTCTTCTCGAAGGATCATTCGACGCTAGCGGAGAGTCTTCCGGAGAAGGATCCGGCGAAGGATCGGGCCAGGAGGTTCCAGTCGACGCGCTCACTCTGCAGCAACTCGAGACACTGAACACGTACGCCCAGCAAGTGCAGGCCGAATCTCAGAAGCTGATCCATCAGGCAAACTTTGTGATCACCGAAGTGAGTCTTTCAGTCTCTCTTCCCATTCATTCGGTTTGTTTTCAGATGACCGCTCTCGCTTCGAACGCCCAAAACCTCGGAATCCTCTCGAACGTCGTGCTCGCCAACTCTCAGCTCGTCCTCGACAGCGCCCGAGTCTCTCTGAACAACACCGACTCGTCGACCGTTGCTCCTCCGGCCACGTGCGTCGCCTCGTCCGTCTGCTACAGTGACTCGGGATGCGGAGCCGGAAAGTGCATCGGAGCTCTCGCTGGAACGTGCAACTGCAACTCGTGCGTCTACGGATGGCCGTGCCAGGAGGACAGCGCTTGCGGAGGATTCGTCGGCGCTTGCAACAACATCACGGCCACCTGCGACTGCTTTGCCGCCTACACTCAGCACAACCTGACGCTCACCGAGGCACTCACCTCGTTCTGCAACGTGGAAAAGTGCAACGGCGCCGAGGACAACGTCGAGAAGTGCTTCGGACTTCCGTGCAACTACGGCTTCTGCGTCTGCTAGGTCATTATGCCCCACCCTTTTCCTCTATAGCCTCCCACACAAATCTTTTTCCCGATTGCATGTACGAAATAAATAAATGCCACCACATCCTGATCTGACGAAATCGGGAAAAATCATCAGAAGAAGCTTGTCATTAGCCACGGGATTGCGACAAAAGGAAGCGGCGAGAGAGTGTGTTGGAGAAGAGGCGCAGACAGTCGATAAGCCAGGACGGAGGGCGGGAAGCGCCCGGGATTCCCGTTTTATCGCGTATCGTTTTCCCCTCCGCTCCCAGACACGAAAACGCGGATTCTGTTTTATTCGTTTGCCTTCTCTCGAGTGATGCTTCTGCCGCTCGTTCTCGTTCTGTCACCTGTCTTGGTGCTCGCCGAGCCGATGCTCTACATGTTCCCCACGAATCCACAGCTCCATCCTCCCAGCATGTACCCTAACCAGCAGTTCATGCGTGGCAAAGTCCGAGATCTTCCCGATTCGGGCGTCATCTACTTGAACCGAATCAAGCCGATCGGGCAAGAATTCGCGAAAGAACCAGTGGCCAAAGTGGAAGTATCGGTGCAGAATGTGGCCCGTCAGATGGCGCCTTCGTCGTTCGAGAGGTACAATTCGGAAGAGGAGCGGGCTCCCGCGAGGCGTCCACCGACGACTACGACTGCTGTCCCGATCGCTCCGGTTCCGGATCTTCCGACTTCTTCTTCTTCTTCTTCTTCGTTCGGAAAGGTTCGTTCTCCCCTCGAATACAATACAGAAACAGTCGAGACTTCAGAAGATCAGCGAGCAGAAGCAAGCCGTCCAAAAGACGAAGGCGGCCCATTTGACGGTTCCGGAAGAAGCCGAGCTTGACATGCTTCTGGGCGATCTGATGAAGAACGAAAAGAAGGCTCCACTTCCGAAGATCGGACGAAGCAGCGGTTCGAAGAGACACGTCGGAGCCTACACGCCGAAGGTCATCTCGTTCGACGGGACCGCCCGAGTTGAGAAGCCCAGAGCTCGCGCCTATGGAAGCCCGGTATCCGTGAGATTGCAGCCAAGAAGATTGTACGCAGAAGGGTAAGAACGGGTTTCGATTGGGAAAAAGGAATTCTGAAGTTCAGAAGCTCTTCGACTAGAAATCAGGGACCCGATTTCGACCCGTGGGAGAGGATGGGACAGTGAACGAGAGTGAAACAGAGAGTAATAATTCATGGTAATAATACAGCATACACGTTTTTGTTAATAAATCATTTTTTGATGGTAAACAATTGTTTCATTGCCCTCTCGTTGAACACAACAGTGTTCTTAATCTCCTCGGACATATTGGCGAGTAGCTTGACATTCGAAGGGTGCTCCGGACGGATGCACCTCCAACTCGGAGGCGGGGCCAGGTAGGTTCCGTCAGTGTTCAGCATGTGGTTCCGGTCGGAGCAGAGAAGATTCAGGTAGACTTCAGCATCAATCAGACGGAACTCTCTGAAATCATGGCGATGGAGCGCGTTTTCAACAGGTAACAAACCGTGGGAACCTCTTCGATAACTCGTGCTCCTCGTTCATCGTCTTCTCCCACCACACCTTGAAATCAACTCCCCACTCGAGATTTGAGTCCAAATCGTACACTCGCACGCCTTCTTTTGCTGACTTCTGAAGCGCGATAACGTGATAATCCCAGGCGACGTATCCGCTGAAGGGATATCAGAAATGATTCGAGACGAGAATATCATGCTTGCCCTGGTCTAGATGCACAGAGCTGCGACCATAGTGGAGTTGTATTGTGCTCGTTGGAGATGAAAACTGCGAAGACGCCTTCGCGATCTTCCGACATTTCGATTAGTTTGTACACGTTCTCCTCGCAGTAGCACGCCTGATACAAAGCATTCTGCTTGGGAATCATTATGCCTGAAGAGGAAGAATGAGTGAGAAATGGGAGGATCCTGAAGCAATACTTTGTTCACGACGCATACGAAGGGTTGGCGAAGAAGAACGAATTGTGTGGCAAAAACAACTTTATTCGAAGTGAATCGGGAACAGAATGAGAAAAAGTCTATTACGCTAGGATATTTTGGTTTCGGACAGATTCAGACGTCCAGTTGAACGTTTCCAGCCGATTGGTCCAGATACTTGGCGATCGTCGGTCTGAGCTCTGTCGCAATGAAGTTCTCAGTTTGAGAAACACATCGACCGGTGAAGTTGATCGGGTTGCTGACGAGTCCAACGACACGCTCACGTACCTGAAATGAAAGGTTCAGAAGAATTCCCGAGCAGAAGAAAGACGTACCGAATCGAAAAAGGGATCGGCCATAGTCTGTCGAATATCGACCTTCTGAGTGGCTTGCAGTTGCTTCGCTTCGAGAGCAGTCTTCCGAATGACGGCGTGCGCCTGTTGACGATCGACGCCTTCTTCAGTCAGCATCATCATCGCTTTCTCCAGACCTAGGAACGCGATCTCGTCCTCCACTATCTTCTTCACATTGTCCGTTTGCACCGTCAGCCCTTCGAAAATGTTCTGCAAAGTGGTCAACAGAGCCTCAGCAGTGAGGAGCACATCCGGGATCAGCATTCTTCTTCCCGCTGAATCGTCCAAAGTTCTCTCTAGACCCTGATCGGCAAGGATCGTCAGAGCTTCCTGTGGAGCATTGATAAGTTTTCTCGCCAGTGAACAGCATCTCTCGCTCTTCATCGGATTTTTCTTGTACGGCATGGCCGATGAACCGATTTGATCTTTCTCGAATGGCTCGAGAAGCTCTCCAAACGCCTGTAGCACACGAATGTCAGTGGCCACTTTTTTGGCGGCGGCTCCGAGAAGCGAAAGAGAAAAGACAAGTTGGGAGTCTTGCTGTCGAGAGTAAGTCTGTCCAGTGATCAAAAACCGGCGGGCGAAGCCAGCCTTTCGGGTGACCAGTTCGTCGAGAGCCTCCACTTTTTCCTCGTTTCCAGCGAAAAGAGTCAGAAACGAATCTTGAGTTCCGGTAGCTCCTTTGATTCCACGGAAGCGCATTTTGTCGCGGAACTCGGCCAGCGATTGGAATGCCATGAGTAACTCCTGAGCCCACAAGACTCCTCTCTTCCCGACGGTCACAAGGGAAGCCGTTTGATAGTGAGTCCGCCCAACAGTGACGACCTCTTTGTTGTTCAGCGAAAAGACGGCCAGCCGGTCAATGACTGTCGCGAATCTCTTCAGAATGTGGTCGATCGAGTCGCGGAAGGCGATCAGGTCAGCATTGTCTTGCACGAAGCACGAGGTGGCTCCGAGATGAATGATGCCGGCGGCAGTTGGACAGATCTTTCCGAACGCGTGATTGTGAGCCATCACGTCATGCTTCAGCTTGCGCTCTTCGGCACGGATGAACGGCCAGTCGAACTGGTCCCGCTGGGCCTTCATTTGATCGATGGCCTCCTGGGTGACCTGCTTCAGGCCGAGTTCCTTCTCGGCCTCGGCCAACCAAATCCATAATTGTCTCCAGAGCGTCGCCTTGTTTGTCTCGGAAAGAATCCGGACAAGTGGGCTGCTCTTGCAGTAACGCGTCGCAAGGACCGACTCGAACTTGTCCTCAGTGGCCATCTAGGAAGAAAGATAATCGATAATGCCGACTCGCGAAGGCAATAGAAAAAATAGAACGATAAGAAACGGAGTGTGTTGACCGCGAGAAAGTGAAAACAAGAGACGTTGATAAGAACGATTAACGCGATTTGTCAATAAAGGCCACAAAAACAAGGACAGATGAATACCTAACAAAACTTCAAATTAATTAAATTTATGTAATCGATGAGATACGGTTTTTTTTTCGGTTTCCGAGATCAAATTGTGAAATGATAGTGTGATTCAGTTGTCCGCTTCCTGCGGGAACTGAAGAGGGTAATCGTGCAGTTCGCACCAGCCGATCGGGAAAATGTCGTGCGACCTGCAATTTTTTCATGGAGAAATTCATTGAAAATCAAGACGCTATCAATGCGAAAACTCACTCCACGTCGTACAGTTCGTCGTACTCGGCGTCCCAGCCGTCAAAGTTGACATTTATTATTCTGCCGTGCACTGATTTGATGGTCGCCGGACAAATGAGTTGATTCTCGCACATATCGGCCGCTTCGAGCCTCATCCCGACTTGGAACTTGTTCAGCGTCTCCTCGGACGGCATCGGGTTGAACATATGCAAAGGCAGCTTCTCGCTTCCCGTTTTTTCAAGGTACTCATTCCATTTAAATTCTTTGCCATATCCTTCCGGAGGCACGAGTTCTAGTCCGTTCTTCTTGGCGTAGCCGCACTTAAACATGAATGGATTCTTGATGTGTACCGGAAAACTGTCCTCCAAGGCATCCGGTCCGTCCATCCCCACTATTATGTATCCGTCAGTTTTGCAGAACTCTAGGATGGAGGCTACGTGGAGACTGTTGAATGCTTGGGCGAGTGGGTCGATCAGTTCGAACTTCATTCCCACTTTCACTTCCCCCCACAGTTCCGGATCCACTGGCTTCTTCATCAACGTTTCGAAAGTGACGTCATCTGAATCGTATTTCGGCGTTTCTCCATTTCTGATACTTTCCGCTATTTTCTTCGAGTGCTGCTCGTAATCTTTCTTCGCCTTTAGACTCAATCCGTTGAGCACGGCGAATCCGACGGGAAAGATGAAGAAACTCGATTCGTCTATCCAATATTGGGCTCCGCCCCCGTGCACTTGTCGGTCTGATTCCAGATCTCCCGGATAGTCCCTTTTCATCACCAGCACGTTGATTCTTCTGCCGCAGGTCGCTTGCACTCGAGCCACTCGCATTTCTCTGGAGTTGTTGTAATTGAGCAGTTCGAGCCGTTGGCCGACTCGGAAGCGCGACTTGTTCAAGCCTTCTTTCGCTTCATCGTACGCTTCCGAAAAAGCTTCGCATTGCGAAACCTCCTCAAGAGCACCCTGAAAACTTTTGAGTTAGATAGAAACATTTATGCGAATGAGCTACTGATGTCAATTCGTCCATGTTATCTTGGAACCGGACACTCAGCAGTCGAGGAGGGCAATAGATGAATTTATTGCCTTCTGAGTGCTTCCCAGCGTATCTGAAATGCTTTCCACCCATTTTTCTAACTTATTTTGAAAGGAAACTGCTTACGCCAAGCTGAATACATCATCCGAAAGAGCATTGATCCAAAACCGTTGATTAGGTGCGCCAATAAAGTGCGCGAGAACTCGATATCCGCACACTTTGATCACTTTTGCGAACCAAATCGCTTTCAGACTCGGTGCCAGGCATGACGCATAATCGTTGACAACTGCTTCAAACTGGAAACAAATATTACCTGATTGTGTACAGTTCTGACTTACGACGACTCCCTCCTTCAAGATTCGATTTTCACTGCTCAGAAGGTGTCCATTGAAAGCCTCAGCCGGAACAAAAGTAGTCATTCCTTTCTCAAAAGATTTCAAATGATCTTTCCAAGTGTAAGATGGTTCCGCCTTTCTGTCGGTTCTCTTGGCGTTGCGCACGATCTTTCGGAAGTCAGTCATCTGGAATCACAGCGGAATTGCATGAGAAAATGAGAAAAAAGAGGAAATAAAAACTAAGGATTTATTATCAATTACGAGTTCAAGTTTGCCCGCCTTCTCCCGATTTATTGAGAAGGTTCAGAGTGTATTCAATGTATTCCAGTCTGAATATTCCCGTCTCAATTTCAGATTTCATAGCGAGATACAAACCCGTTATTGGTGGAAGTTTGCAATAAGTTGTGCCTGTAGATGAGTTTGTAACCCTTGCTCGAGCAGTTGTGTATGATCATGCCGTAGGGCTCGTAGTTTCTACTCCCTGAGTCTCCGTTATCTGCTCCGTCTTGATAAAAGAAGAGCTTTTTGTAGGCAGTTAGCGTCTTTCTATGAGTGATCTCATCATCTGGATTCCAGCAATTCCACTTGAAATCGGGACAGCCGTCGTCCCGTTCCATGTGCCAGATGGTGAACGTGAACACGTCATCCAGCGGACACTTCAACTCGATTCCAAACAGGAATCTCGTCGCTACACTCCCGGAAAACACTATTCCTAACAGCAAAACCGCCGTTTTGAGCATTCCGGACAACGAAAACTAATTGTAAGCTGTTTCTGTGAAAACGCCCTAGAACACAGAGAGGACACGCAACCTTCCCTACTAACCTTCGGTCATGTGAAAGGCACGCCTATGCAGCATTTTCAAACTTTTTAATTCTTGAGGGAATGTTAAAGTAAGGGGTTTTCTTTTAAAAAAACGTAGAAAAGTGAAATAAAAATGAGTTAAAAGCGACAGAAAGGAAACCACAGTGAGCGCCGATGAGCGGAAAAGCGCAGAAAATCGAGAGTCAGCAAATTCGCTCCACCGCATACCAAAAAACCCGCGAACCGCGAGTGTTTGAAAACGCAGGCATCGAATATCGAATCGTCCTTCCGTTGACAATCTGAGGTTCCAGAAAGCGTTATAATGTAAACTGGTTAATCAAAAGTCTCTTGCAATATTTTTTATCGTTTTACGCTAGAAATTCTGCATTTAAACTCTTTCCTTCTTGTACTCATTGAATTGATTTCAGAATGTCCCAATTTAATGAGGCATTCGCCGAATTCAGCAAGAATCCGACGTCGGAGTCACTCGAATGCTTTGCCACGTAAGTTCCTTCCCTCAAATTCATCAGTGACTGTATCGATTTGGTTTCCAGACAGATAGAAGTGGTTTCGAAGATGATCCCAAGAGATGATGTCAAACGGAGTCTAATAACCTGCATGTCTAAAATTTTGAAGGAAAGACAATTTGAAAACGTGCGACAGGACGAAACAATGCTCCGTCTCTACAAAATCATGTGTCGCGTGAGCACACAGCTCGGCGGAACTGGAATCTTCGAGCAGCTCGAAAAGCGCGGACACTTCAGCGATTCGCTCAAATTCCATCTGCAATGGGCCGAAGAATGCGCAAAAGTGAAGAAGCTGAAAGACTTCGAGACCGTCCTCGAGAAGGCCGTCAAGCGGCTCAGCGACAAAATGAGTCTGACGGCAATTGAATCCGGGTTTCGTGATATCGCTGATGAGTACTTTCCTGACGACGTGAAAACTCTGTTTGTGAATCCAGATGACACGATGAGTCTGTTTGACACAAGAACCGTCAGCAATGCCAGCGGGAAGAGGGGTGAGAGACTCTAAGAAAAGCCCTCTCAAAACTAACTTGATTTTTCAGCCAAAAGACGGTCTTCAGTCTGCTTCCTCCGTCAAGTTGCGCCCATTTATGACACCGGGAAATCAATTTTCGGGCCAAAAAGTGCGGTTTTATCTGATGATAATTTCTCGAATTAATCTTTGACTTACAGCCAGCACAAAGTTGCGAACCGAGTTCATCGATAGTGCCGACTGCTATGGAGTCTCTATTGAAGAGTTCAGATACGCCAAGTGGAGAGATGATTTCGGAGAAGACGTCGATGTTTCGGAGAAGAGGAGAGATTCGGGAGTCGTCAAAAACCAGTACAAACCGAATCAAAACGACCTGAACCATCGGGAGGCCGTCGAGAGCCGACTCAATCCGAAAAGACGCCAAATGTCGACTCTGGACGAGAAAACGATCGAAGAACACGAGGAGGAGAAGAGAACGAGAATGTTCTCGCCAGTCGTCAAAACGAAGGATGCCCAACGACCGCCGCTTCGAGATGCGACTCTTCTCAATGAGAAGGCACCAGCAACCATCACAATCTCATCGGATACAAAGACTGACGACTACTCGTTCAAGTCACTCCAGGAAGAATCTTTGAACGGAGAGGATACAGAAACATTGAAGTCAATGGCCGCCGGAAAGAAGGAGAACAAGCGTCCGGAGCGCTCTCTCAGTACCTCTTCTCACTATTCGACTTCGTCTACTCGAACTGCCAAGAGCGGCGTTGGCCTGGAACTTATGGCTGAAAACAACCACCTGGAAGCACATGCCATGTTCTCGGATACTGTTCACTTGGGCGGCGAAAAGACGTTGGTGCTTGGAGACGACACTGTTTTCGTCGAGAAGCCGACCCAGGTCACCAATCAAACCACTGACTTCTCTGTCCTTTGTGATCCGGATCCGACGATGCACGTGCCCGCCGATCGCCCGAAGAAGACGTCGAATGGACTAAATGTGGTGTACGATGAGCAGGAAGAAGGAGAAGTAGAAGCTCCGAAAACTGTCGTCGCGGAAGATCTGCTTCCGGCAAAGTCACTCACCACTCCTCCGTCTTTCGAGGACATTGAGATGTTCGACGAAGAGCCGATCTTCGACAGATTTGCCAGAGCCCCCCGAGGATCCATGCTCACCTCTACTCCGGCAGGATGCATTCCTTTCGTGCCGGTCGAAGAGTACTTTGGAAACAAGGACGAGGAGGACAGTCGTAGCAACGACGACAACAAGTTCGTGGCTCCCTCGACGAGCAGTTTGCATCAAATGCTGCGTCGCAAGTCGCAAGCGGCCGCTTCTTTTGCCGCCCCTCCACTCGCTTCTGCTCCACCGAAAGCGGCCCCAGCTGTAGTCAATTCGTCGATAGATTGCCTCACAGAAAATCTTGGCAGACGTCTGTCTATCGGAGCCGAAGAAATCAGAAAAGCTATCGAGGACGAGGCAGAGACCACAGGAATTCAGAATCGACGACGCAGCGAAGTGATGCGAGGAGACATTAACCCGTGGGACGAGGATCTTCGCAAGAAGGTCATGGGTCTTGTCCGTCCGCCCACCAACATGCACGAGTTTGCGATCAGATCGCCTAAGATTCAAGCGATGCGAGATTTCGAAGCCGGTGGTGAAAAGTTCCACATTCAGACTCTCATCGGGCAAGGAGGGTACGCGAAGGTGTACCGGGCAGTCAACGAAGACCAGAAGACGGTGGCTGTGAAGTACGAAGTGCCCTCGTGCTCGTGGGAAGTGTACATCTGCGACCAGATGCGCAACCGTCTTCTCAAGGACGGAGACGAAGCGAAGAGAAAGATGGCCGACTGGTGCATCATGCAAGTCATGGATGCGTACGTCTTCTCGACGGCTTCTCTTCTCGTTAACGAGTATCACGAACACGGAACCCTTCTCGAGATGGCCAACAACTACAAGGATCCTAACTGGCACGTGACGTGCTTTCTTCTCACCCAGATGGCTCGTATTCTGAAGGAAGTGCACGCCTGCAACATTGTTCACGGAGACATTAAACCGGACAACTTCATTATCACCAGAAAGTGAGTCAAGAACATCCTCTTCAGATAGATAGTCATCCATTTCAGAATCGATTTGAACTGGGATAAGAATCAGCTGATGAGTCCTGATGCGTACGTCTTCAAGCTCATCGACTGGGGACGTGCCATCGATATGCTTCCGTTGCCTGGAAAGACTTTCAAGGGAAGAGCCGGAACCGAAGGATTCGACTCTCCGGAAATGATTGACGGTCGCTCCTGGACCTACCAGGCCGACTATTACGGATTCGCAGCCACTATGGCCGTGTTGGTGACCGGAAAGTACGCCTCGCTGAAAGGTGACAGCGTCGGGAATTACTCGCTGAATGTAGACATCAAAAGGTTGGATTCTTAGTTCTTGAGCGTTTCTTCATCTTTTTTTCAGACGTAACATCCTCCGTGAAACAGTACTCAATGTTATCAATAAGTTTCTCAATATCGCATCCTGCGATCAACTCCCCGACTGGGATGAAGTGATCAACTCGTTTACCGACTTCTGGAATGAGAAGTTCGAAGTTCCCGCGTGGAAGCAGGCAGCCGCCAAATTCAACGAAGCATGCGAGCTGGCGACGAAGAGCAGAAGCTGAATGATGCATGCGCTCCAATACTCAATTCGAATTTCATTGTGAATAAACGTTCAGAGAATTGCACCAAAATAAAGCATTTACTGTTTACTCTTGTATTTTCTTCGTTCAAGCCAGACTCGTTCAACTCTTCCCCGCAAGGTTTTAGGTTTTTGAATGCGCGGAATCCCAGAAAAAGAATAAAGTGAGCCATGTGGCGCCAGCGTGTTTTCGTGGCGGGACCCGTACCATCTTGACCATCTATGTCCCTTTAATGAACTTCGTGTCATTTGAATCTTTGCTGCTTTATTCCGTGCTTTTTCCAACCTCTTTCTTGGCACTTCAAGTTCCGAAATTTGTACCCCACATTCAACCGCCCGTTTTCTCTTTACCCCCGAAAAATGCCTCGCCATCATTTAGAGAAGTTTGGAGAACCTTTAAAAAAGTGATGAGATGCCAAATATAGGCGTGGCATGGATATCGCGTGGGAGGGAAAACGGGCGGTCAATTTCTGAGCGGGTAACTTTTTGAAAATTGGAAAGATAGTAAGAAACCTAAATACAGATTAGTTGCCTTTCGCCTTCATTTTGACGTGAATTCTGCTCAGATAAGTGGGACCGTCCGTGTTTTACAGATGGCTACGTGTGATGCGACGTCAGCAGGAATGGGCGGGAAGGTTTGAAATTGTAAATGAGTTCAGAATATAGTTCCGTTTTTAGATCCCATCCGAACAAAATACAATGGCAGAAAATGCGGAAGCAGATAAAATCGCCATGTTTTACTCGACAATGACAAACGAACTATTCACAGCACACATCAAAGCGATGAGCGAAGAGTTGCAGAACAGAGATTTGTTTCAGGTACGATTAGGATTTTTCTCCGTATAAAAATGGATATGTTCAGAATGTGCTGACTCCGACCGTTTCTCGACAAAGCACTTCAGAACTGGCTTCTTCTGGGGACTCGAACGGCGTGTTGAAAGAGCCGAAACAAGAACTGAGAGACGAGCAGTACATAGTCCTGCACGAAAAAAACTCTGGATTGCAGTACAATCCCTCTGACGGCTCCTATCATTATGATCCCGCTCCTATAGATGGGTCCATATTAAATGTTAGCATTTGGAAGAAGATGGACGGTTTCAAAAATGATTCTTTTTTAGAATGATATTGCTAAGAAGCTGAACGAGCTCAACGGGTACGGCCTGAAGAACAACGAAAAGGAGACGCCTGTGCCGAGTCCCGAGGAGCCCCCTCAAGAAGAAAGAGTCATCAGACGAAACAAGATCAGATCGAGACCATCGGCCAAGTACTGGGACCGGCGTGGAGGAGATCCGGCTGTCGACTGTCAAGTTCTCGAAAGAGCCTAGAATCTTCCCAACTCGTTTTTTGCAGTGCTCTCTGTGCGGAAGCGAATTCAAAACTCTCCGCGAGCTTCTTGATCATCGAGTGCAGGTCCATTCACAGAAAGCAATGTTGACTTGTGGATTTTGCGGGAAGGAGTTTCTGAGAAGAACACACATCTTCATGCATCTTAGTCAAGAGTACAACATCTATCAGTGTAGTGGATGTCAGTTCTCGTTCACAAACAAGTATTTACTAGACAAGCACAAGTGCCCGAATGAGTCGGCGAGATCCGAAGAATCTCAGGAAGTCCATGAGCGTCCGAAGATCACGGAGATAACAACGCAGGAAGTGAAGGTAGGAGACTCGGGAATCAAGTCGATTCACGTCTGCGATGGGTGCGGAAAGCTGTACACTCACTGGCATTGGCTTGAGAAGCACATGGAGAAGTGTGAATCAAAGAAACGAGCAATCGGAGAATGCGGAGAACACGAAACGACGGTTGAAAAGGTTCTCTCGGTGAGGTTCTCAGTCTGTTTTTCAGGATTTCAAATGCGAAATATGTCACCGTTCCTACATGTCGCTTTTCTGGTTTGAGAAGCATAAGGAGAAGTGCATCGGGCAGACGTTCGTTCTCAACGCAGTTCCAGCAGTAAATACGTGTCGGGAAGTGGCCATTCCGAAACCAGTACGTTCATTCATTCATTTATCCACCCTTCTTTCTTTCCAAAGTCTCGTCTGCAGGAAACTTGCCCTTGTCCGCACTGCCACAGGCTCGTCTCGAAATACTGGGTCACTCGTCACATGAAAGAATGCTACATCAGACGCTTGTTAGACCTCAACAACAACATCAACAGCAACTACAACAACAACTACAACAACAACAACAACAACAACAACATGCCGTCAACTTCGAGTGCTCCAATTGCGATGCCTGTACTTATTGCCAACGCAAGGCGTCCTACTGAGGCACCGGAATACGAAGATAACATGGAAGAAGTAAACAACTCTTCAGCCGCTTCATCTCTTTCCTACGAAGGTCAACTCAACACTCAAGTATCTCTCATCTCCTGACTCAGTTTCATATTTTCTTCTTCAGTGCTCCATATGTGGCCAGTCTTTCCTCGGCGTCTCGAATCTTTTGCATCACCGAAGATGTGCTCACGGAATGTCGGCCATGATGACTTGTGGGATTTGCGGGAAACAGTGCAACTCGATGAGCACCATAAGACGGCACATAAGTCAAGAGTACTCTCTATTTCGTTGCCATAAATGCGGTCGCAACTGCATTGACCGTTCTTCTCTGCTTCGTCACAGTTGCGACAGACAGAAGATCGTCAAGTACGAGAAGGATACCTATGTTCCGAACACCAAAAGCAGAGAACTGGGGTGTCCGTCTTGCCACCGAATGTTCCCGAACGCCACTGTACTCTACGAGCATCGCAGTATGTGCAAAACTATCAAAAACGATATGGTCGGGATGGATAAGCAGCAGCCATCAACTAGCGGCACACCTATTTTCGTGAAGCAAGATACTTTCTACAAAGAGCCGGCAGAGGATCCTCCGATGCCCGGAAAAAGAGAAGTCGCCAGTCGACTGGAGGTACAACGGAAATGAGAAGTTTCCTGTTCATCAACTTTTTGCAGTGTCTTGAATGTTTCTCTGTATACAGTAATCGCGCGGAACTCAACCGTCACCGGAAAGACGTTCATGGAAAAGATCCGCTCGAGTGCACTTTCTGCCCGAGACTCTTCCCCAACTTCCGCGCCCTTCACGACCATCACATGATTGAACTTCAAAAGTTTAAATGCGGCGAATGCGGCAAGCTGTTCGGCCGCAAATATATGCTCGAGTTCCACGAAGGATTTTGCGGGAAAAAGTGAACTAATCACTTGATAATAATAATATTTGAATCTATTGTTACCCCTCTGTCATTCTTTTCTGTGTGCTTCCCTACGAAGTAAAGTGGTTAGCGTGGGAGTGTGACGTTTGGCAAACGGAGTGAGTCGAGTTCCTGGAAAGAGAACCGCGCGAAACCCTACTACTTGAGAAATATTGGACTTTGAAGTAGGTCTGGTGGCGGCGGCTGAAGTATCCTGCCAGGATTCCGGCGCCTCTTATCATTTGTGCTGCGCAAACAAGAGATATCAGAGATTGTATTTACACAAAACGAAAGAGGGATAAGATGAAAAAATGGGGAGCTCAAGTCGGTTTCTTTTCTCAATTACAACTTTATTTGGAAAAAGACACCGTGCTGGGATTGTTTTTTGATTGTTTTTTTCATTAACTTCTAGGGCCTGGGGGCAGTTGAAAAAGGGGGGGGGGTCGATCGCAGAATCGAAAGGAGCCGATGCATTCAGAAGACGTCGCCGCGAGTTTCAGACGTGTGGAGCGTCTGGAGAGCCGCGGAAGACGAAAAACGAACGGATCGGAAAAAGAGAAAAGGCGCGAATCGTTCAAAAAGAAAAAGAGGGGGGAAAAGACAAATTACAAAACTATGAGAAATTGGGTGGTGTGGCAGTAGGGACTGCGTACTGGAAAACAGCTGGGATGGGGGGAGAAAATCGAAGAAACGGGGATGGGTCAGGGGGGAAATGGGGGAAGGAGGGCTGAAATTGGGTGGGCAAAGCGAACGATCTACTGCTTGGCAGTGGCCGAACGAACGACTTGTCCGCGCATGCGGACCAGCGAGTTCTCGGCCACTTCGGCGCGCTCTTCGGCGTTCTCGAGAGCGAGTTGGATCTGTCGGAATTTGGACAGATTCTGGGTGGCGACCTCCTCCTGCAAACCCGTTCGTTTTCAGTTTCAGTCTTCGTTCACAAGTCTCACCGCCTCTTCGATTTGTCTCTTCTGGACACGGATCTTCTGCTGCAGCTTCTCGACGTTCTCTTGGAGTCTGTCGAACGCCTTCTTGTCCTCCTCGACCTGGAATTGCAGTTCGCGCGAGCGTCTCTCCTGCTTCGTGTAGCCCTTCACGGCTTCTTGGTGTCTGCGTTGCTCCGAGTGCAGCTCGGCTTCCACGCTGCGCACGCGATCCTCGACCTTCGAAAGAGCCTTAGCTCCGACTGAAACAGATCTTATCTTCTTCCAATCTTCATGATCTTAGCGACATACACTGGATCATCGCACGTTCGGCGTCGTCGATCTTGGCCTGGAGTTCCTTGGCGTTGAGCTCGAGAGCCTTGCGTTGTCTGTCGACGTGCGTGGCGTGCTCTTGCTCTTGGCGGACCTCTTCGGCGAGACGATCGGCATCGGCGGCGGCCTTGCGGGCGCGCTCCTCCGAAGCCTTCAGTTCGTTGAGGTACTCGTCCAATTCGTTCTGAACATGGGAGTTCGAGTCTGGAAGGGTATCATGAAAGAACTCACTCTAGCGATCTGCACCTCGTTCTCGACCTTTCTCTTCATGGCAGAAAGCGCGGCGTTGTTTCCGATGAGTTCGGTGTTTGACGACTTCAGCTCTCCTTGCTCGATCTCGAGCTGCTTCTTGTGCTTTTCGGAGGCGTCGATGCGATGAGCCAGGTCCTCACTCTCGGAAAGAGCCACGGCGAGTCTCTTCTCGGCAGCCAGGTAGTTCTCGCGGATCTCCTCGCGTCTGCGCTGCTCGTCATCGACTTGTCCCTGAAGTTCCTTGACCTGGTCGAACAGCTTCTTCAGATTCTTCTGAGCGTCGACGTTAGCCTTGTTGGCGTGATCGAGAGCAATCTCGAGCTGGTTGATGTCCGTCTCGAGCTTCTTCTTGGCGCGAGCGAGCTCGGCCTTGCTCTTAGCCTCGGTCTCGAGGGAAGCCTGGATGGACTCGAGTGCGCGCTGGTGGTTCTTGCGGGTGTTCTCGAACTCTTCCTCCTTCTCCTGGATGCGCTTCTCGATCTCCGAACGGATCTGCTGGACTTCGATCTGGAGACGGAGCACCTTGGACTCCTCGGCCTCGAGGGCAGCCTCTGCCTCGTCGAGAGCGTGCTGCAGCTCGTCCTTCTCTTGCTCGAGACGACGGACCAACTTGTGGATGTCCTGGTAGGTACGTCCTCCCTGGCTGATCTGCTCGTTGATGTCGCGGATCTCCTGCGAGAATCCCTTGTTCTCGCGTCTCAGAGTCTCGATCTGCTCGCTGAGGTTGTCCATCGAGGATCGCAGCTTGAACACTTCGGTCGACGTGTTTCTGCTGTCGCGAGTGGTCGCATCGATTTCCTTCTGGATGTCATCGACCTTTCTCTTCCAGTCGTCGACGATCTTGTCGAAAGCGCGCTGCTTCTTCTCGAGCGAAGCGATCACAGTCAAGTGACGGTCCACATCGGAACGAGCATCCTCGGTCTCGGCGAGCAGCTTGCCCTTGGCCTTCTCGAGAGAGATCACCTTGTTCTGAGCGGCGGAAAGAGCCTCCTGGAGATCCATGACTCTGTTCATCTGCTTTCTCTTCAGCTCCTCGAGCTCCTCCGATCCGACGAGTCCCTCGCCCTCGTAACGGGCCTTCCATTGAGAGATCTCCGAATTGATGCGAGAGAGTTGGCGCTGAATGTCGTCCTTTCCGTTGATTTGCTCCTCGAGAAGCTCGTGGCACTGGTCGAGTTCGTGCTCGAGGTTCTTGCAGGCGGCGTGGAACTCCTGACGCTCGTGGAGCTCGTCCTCGGCGGCCTTCTTAGCCTCGACGAGTTGAGAGGAGAAGGCGGTCTTGGCGCGATTGATGGTGGCCAGGTGGATCTCGAGCTCCTCGACTTGGCGGACAAGATCCGAGTTGTCGTTGGAGAGTCGTCCCTTGGTGGAGGAGAACTCGGCGATCTGTCTCGACTGCTCGTCGACCTTCTGCTGAAGCTCGGCGACTTGGATCTCGTATTGCTTGGCAAGACGCTCCTGCTCGACACGAGACTTGGTCTCCTGGTCGACCTGGGCGTTGATGTCGTCGAGCTCCTTCTGAAGGACTCCCTTCTCCTTCTCGATCTTGGCTTTCGATTTCTGGAGAGCATCCAGAGTGTTGGTGAGATCGGCGATCTGGTCGTTGTTCTTTCTGCGGATCATCGCCATCTGGTCCTCGTTGGCCATGTTCTTCTCGTCGAGATCTCTGCGGAACTTGATGATCTCCGAGTCCTTCTTCTTGTTGTTCTCCTGCTGAATCTCGAGCTGCTTGTTCTGCTCGTCGAGTCTCTCGTTGAGCTCGTCGAGCTCACGCTGGAGCTCAGCACGAGCACGGTCGGCCTTGGAGCGGGACTGTCTCTCGTGTTCCAGTTCGTCTTCGATCTCGATGATGCGTTGAGCGTTTTCCTTGGACTGGCGGGTGAGTCGGTTGGCCAGAGCCTGCTCGTCCTCAATGCGAACTCCGAGAGCATGAATGTCGGCCTCCTTCTTCTTGAGCGAAGCGTCAGCCTCGAGCTTGATAGCGGAGAGCTCGTCGATGGACTCCTGGGCTCCCTTGAGCTCGCCCTCGACCTTTCTCTTCGACTTCTCCGTCTCGGCTCTGATTCTCTTCTCTCTCTCGACGGCCTCCTCCATCTCGTCCAAGGTCTGCTCGAGCTTGGAGCGGAGTCTGTTGGCCTGAGCCTGCTTGGCCTCTTCCGCCTGAAGATCGTCGATGAGCTGACGGTTGTTCTCCTCGAGCAGCTTCTTCTCCTTGTTGATCTTTCCGATCGTCTCGTCCTGCGAGTTCATCTCGTCCTGAAGCGAGCGGATCTGATTCTCCTTGGCGGCCTTCTCTTCCAGCGACTTGCTCAGGTTTCCGTCGACGGCTTCGATCGACTTCTTCAGGTTCTCGACCTCCTGCTGCGCCTTTCTGCGCTGCTTCTCGAGATCGGCGTTCTTCTCCTCGTGCTCCGAAAGACGGTCGTTCGCATCGTTGAGTCCCTTCTCTACTTCCTGACGGGCGTTGTTCAGACGGGTCAGCTTCTCCTCGATGGCGGCCGATCCTCCCTGAGTGAGTTCGAGAGCCTCCAAGAGCTTGGATCTCTCGGCGGAGAGCTTCGCGTAGGCCTCCTCCTGGGCCTTTCTGTCGGCCTCGGCCTTCTTGGCCTCCACCTCGAGCACCTTCTGCTCTTCGGCCATCTTGGCCATCTCTTCGGCCATCTTTCCGCATTTGAGTTGTGGGCGGAGCTTTCCGAACAGAAGGAACCAGTCCCAGGTACGGAGGACGCACCACGAACGGATGTTGCGTTGAAGGACGATGTAGGAGTTGAGCTGCTTGCGTCTGGCTCCGGCGTCGGCGCACGCCTGGTACCATCTGATGGCCGACTGGAAGCCAGTGATACACTGGTTCAGTTTCTCATCTCTCAAGTCTTCGATGTGGGCGACGACTCCAGCCTTGAAGAAGACCTTGGTGTGTCCGATTCTGAACTGCTCGTCGTTCAGCTTCTTGGTGTTGATCAGCGACTGGAGGATGGCTCCGGCGGCAGTCTTCGGATCTTCCGACGACTTGGCCTCCTTGGCGGCAAGGATGGCATAACGGTGGACAAAGTCCGGATGGAGGGTTCTGTTCGGGAATCCCTTGCGGCAAATTCTGATACCTTCGAGCACTCCGTTGCAGGTGAGCTGGTTGAGCACGAGGCTGGCGTCGATGACTCCGGAAGCCTTCTTCTCGTTTGGAATAATGCAACGGATGAAGTGCGGGTGGGTCTTGTGGAGCATCGTCATCAGTTTGTTCAGCGACTCTCTGTACATCATCGAGACGGTCATGAACGATCCGGACTTTCCTCCCTTGCGTCCTCCTCCGCTCTTGGCGGCAGCGGCGGCCTCCTCCTGAGTGGTGTAGTCTTGCCAGATCTCGACGAGGAGCTCGTTCTTCTTCGATGCCTTCATGACGGAGACGACAGTGTCGTTGAGGGGGTCCTTGTTCTTCTCGAGCCAGTTGAGCACGTTGTATCGGACAGTTCCCGCGTAGTGCCGCATCGCGAAGTGCGCCTCTCCCTGCTTTCCCTTTGGCGGCTTCGGCTTCTCGAAGTTTGGGTGCTTGCCGAGATGTTGGTCGACGAGCTTCTGGGCGAGGGTCATGTCGGTGGCCTTCGGGACGATGCACTCCTCGTCGAGCATCGAGATGATACCGAGCGGCTTCTCGATGAGCTCGATACAAGCCTGGAGATCGAGTCCGAAATCGATGAAAGTCCATTGGATACCCTCGCGGGCGTACTCCTCCTGCTCGAGAACGAACATGTGGTGGTTGAAGAACTGCTGCAGCTTCTCGTTCACAAAGTTGATCCAGAGCTGCTCGAACGAGTTGAAGTCGAAGATTTCAAATCCGG
The DNA here is from genome assembly GCA_963966605.1 of Caenorhabditis sulstoni. NCBI lineage: Eukaryota > Metazoa > Nematoda > Chromadorea > Rhabditida > Rhabditidae > Caenorhabditis > Caenorhabditis sulstoni. Next base: position 4,570,537 of record OZ016475.1, read on the forward strand.
CGATGTCGAGCACTCCGATGAAGTAGTCGCGGTCGATTCCCTTCTGGTCGAGGGTCAGGTTGCACTTCTTGACGAGCCAGTTGAAGACGCGCGCGTAGAGTCCCTTGGCCATGGCTCCGATGGCCCAGTTGACCTGCTCGACGTTCTGTCCCTTGGCAACCCACTCGGTTCCGACCTTGACTCTTGGCGAGACGAGAGCCTTCAAGAACTGATCGGTGTCGATTCCGAACATGGCGCACGCTCTCTCCGCGTCGTCTTGACCGTCCGGCTCGGCCTGCTCCTCGCGCGGGCGTTGCTTGAACTTCATGTTACCCATGTGCATGTGGCCCGACATGAGCTTGTAGCAATCCATCTTCTCGGTGGGCGAGAAGTTGAGGATGTCGAACGCCTCGTCGGTCAGTTGGAACTCCTCAGTGTCATTGATTCCTGAAGAAGTTGAGAACTAGAAACGATCACCACACGCATTCTTACCATCAATGAGCAACTCGGCCTGGGCGACGAACCAGTACTCCGAAATCGGCTTGTTGAGAAGAAGCTCCTCGCGGAGTTTTGGCTTGAAGTCCGAGAAGATTTGGTAGAAGATGTGGTAGCAACGCTCTCCTGGAGCCTGACGGATGACACGAGACTTCTCGAGAAGATCTGGAAAAAGAAGAGATCCGCTCGTGTCTAAATGCTTCTCTTACAGTGCTCGATGTCGCAGGAAGCGAGAGTTCCGTACTTGTTGAAGTGGATACGGATGAACTTTCCGAAACGAGAAGAGTTGTTGTTACGCACGGTCTTGGCGTTTCCGAACGCCTCCAGCACGGGGTTCGTCTGGACGATCTGGTCTTCGAGAGTGACGACCTTCTCTCCCTCCTTCGGCGCGTTCTTCTGCGAAGCTCCGACGGTGGCGAAGTAGGCGATAACCTTCTTGGTGTTCTCGGTCTTTCCGGCTCCCGACTCTCCGGTAATAAGCATCGACTGGTTCTCGTGGTCTTGGAGCATGTTACGGTAGGCCTCGTCAGACACGGCGAACAAGTGGGGCGGCATCTCGGTACGGCGCTTGCCCATGAACATGCGAGCCACCGAGTCGGTGTAGATCGGAAGGCGCTTGTACGGGTTGATGACGACGCAGAAGAGTCCCGAGTAGGTCTGCAATTTCAGATCGGGAACTCCCTTCCATTCTCAGATCTTTGGACAACGACGCGCGCGCATTTCGTCTCTCGCGCGATCCACTCGAGAGATCCTTCGCCTTAGAGATAACGTTCTGCCATTTTTTGCGTGGGCGCACTGTTTGCTTATCCAACAAGTCTCTTTGGCGTACGCGCTTCTCTCACTTCACGACTCTCGACTTACGTAGATGAGCATGGCGGCGTAACGAGAGCGCAAGTTGGCGAGGACGGAGGCGTCGTTGAGGAACGTCAGGTTGGACATGTCCTCGGTCTTCTCGAACTTTGGCGGGTTCATCTCCTGGACGAGGTCCTTCTTCAGGGTCACATCCTTACCGCCGGCCGTCACGATGAGCGTGTCGGCCTTCGGTCCGGGGCCCTTGATCTCTCCCTCGATGTATCCCTCTTCCGGGTCCGGGATCCACACGTTCTTCTTCGAGTCATACGGACGCGATTGATCCTAGAAACAAGAGAAAACATCAGAATTCATAAGAAAGTAGATCAGGGATGCATGACGGAATCTGTGTCAACTCTCGATACAGATTGAAAATGGGAGAAGCTATTCAAAGGCAGAAAGTGGAAGAAGGCAACGTACCGCGAGCTGCTGCTCTCGACTTCTCTTCAGGTATTGCCATCCTGGGTCCTTTTCGTACTCGAGCGACATGTTCGGTTTGTTTCGGGAACGGGGGGAAAGCGGCTAATGGAACAGAGAAAGGAAGAGGGCTAAAAGAGAAGGACTCCTACGGCTGCAACTGCACACAGCTCCACACTACTGTGCTCTGCAGGGACGGATAATAGTTTGGCACACAGCTCTCTCGCGGCGCGTCGGCACACACTGGGCGGAGTCTCGTCGCGCTCCCTCCCTCCTCGCCCCGAGCTCTCTGAGATCCGCTCAATGCACAGTGCGGCGGCGATCGTCTCTTCGAAGAGAGCAGTGTATCGAATTGAGCTCGCGTCGTCGAGCTCGACCCAAGTACTTTATCATCCAGGTTCGCGAGAAGGAGGAGGAAGAGAGCGGCAGGGGCAGAGAGACCGAGGGGTTACTGTAGAACTTGTTGAATAAAGAAGCGTCTTTCGGAATGGGCGCGCTTTTTTGAGCACACACGGGCTGACGAGATTTCGGGAGGAAGGGAGTCGACTTGGAACTCGCAGCCGAGAATCGAAACAGTCTGAAGAAGCTATCAGATGTATCCCATTCAGATCTTCGCAATCCCAAGACTTCTTCTAATCTTCCGATGTCGCATTTCTTTTCGAGAATCTTCCTCCAATCCACTCAGCACAACGACGATTTTCTTTCTGCTCTTCATCTGGAACTTTCTGAAACTCAAGCCGCCCAATTTCCCGATGGTTCATTGTAATAATGATGAGAGATCAATGAGGCGGGGGGGAGTTTCACCGAATCTCTCGACTTTTTTGCCTCCCCTCAGGAGGCGCCCACTCGGATATTCCTGCGCATCCTCCGCCGACTCGGAATCTCCCTTTTCTTCGAGTAATATTTGCGCAATTTTTGCGCACACAGTATGTGTGTGTGTGTGAGTGCGTAAAAGTGTGTGTTTCCTTTCTTTTCGAGAGATTTCGCCTCGGTCGTCCGCCCTCATTCATCTTTGTTCCCCCCGCGCGCGGGACCTTCGAACACCCGACCGAAAGTCAAAGATCGGGACGATTCGGAGTGGAACAGAAAATTGGAAACACTTCATACTGAAACTAAGCTCTTCTGAAAACGTCAAAAGAAAACAGTTCGGACACAGAAGAGAGACTCGTGGATTTCCCGCTGAACTACCCGTTTCAGACGTCGTCAGGCGTCAGAAGTCGTCCGTCGCTGTGCACTCGATGCGCCATCTTTCGGAGATCGAGCGCCGTGCACCTCTGCTCGATCGCCGTATCCTGAAACAAACTACTCTCCGTTCTGTTTTCTTCTGATTTCCCTTACCGATGAAGGCTTCGTGATGCCTTTCGGAGTGACGGGCGGCGTCCTTGGATGACCCGCTTTGGCGCGCACAGACGGTTTTCTCAAGTGGTGTTGGATGGTGCCGAGAGCGAGAATCGCCTGAAGCAAAGAGAAAGAAACGAGAGGATGGACGAGCAGGAAGAGTTCACTCACCAGTTCAGTGTCTTTCGGAATGCTCCGCTGGTTGGTGCTGCTGAATGAGTGGATCGTCGCCTGATCGGCATCCGGACCATCCGAACTGCTCGACAAGAAGATGGTCTTCTTGCGAGGCGCCGGAGAAGTCGGAGATCCAATAGGAGGACTCTGGATGAGAGCACACTCTTCCTCGAACACAGACTCGTCAGTCTGCTGACATGCCACCTCGAGAATCACATCCAGCTGGTGCAGAACGTCGCGCAGTTTCTCGGGTGTGGAACCGAACCTCTTGGCCACCACATTCACCAGATCCTTCACAGTCATCATCTTGCCTCCGAACCAGATCTCGGCTTCCTCCGAATCGGAGACCTTTCTTCCGAAGTAGTGAATCCACATGATTCCTTTCTGGAGGCTCGAGAAGAAGAGAAGCATCACGGCGACTCCCGTTGACAAGTAGATCATGACGACAAAGTACTGGAAGGGCCCTTCCGGAGTCGGAGAGAAGTCTCCGTATCCGATAGTCGTGATCGAAATGAAACTGAAGTAGAATGCGTCAAGAACATCCAGCTCGTCGATCCAGAACGAGAAAATGAGACTTCCGGTGGAGCAGTGCAAAACGAGCAGAAACGCAGCCGTGTACCATCGAATGCCCACTGTGGACGGTTCCTGAAAAAAACAGTAACCTGGTGTATTCATATCATCAGAAAATCATGTTTCAAATCTTACGGCAGAGAGGAAGCGAATGGGATCGGCCAAGTGCGACCGAGACTATCGCTGAATTCAGCACGAGTGCTGCCTTTCTGACTTCAGAGGACACCAGGCGGTGTTCTGAAGTGTTCTGAAGACTAACCTTCCCAGTGAAACTCTGGTAAAGAATGTTGCAAAAGTCCACGAAAACGCAGCTGTTGGCAGCAAGAATGGTGAAGAAAAGAGGGATTCCGGTGAAGCAGTAGAGCACACAACTCAGCTTTCCCCTTCCGTCGTGCGGCACGATGTTGCCGTAGCCTGAAAATGGGAATCTCCAGATGGGTTCGAGTTGCTCCGAGTACCGATTGTGGAAAGAGTAGTCACACAGAACAGAAAGTTGTCGAGAAAAGAAGCTGTTTCGTAGGTGGAAGTGTGGCGGAGATTGAAAGCGATCGCTCCGACAAGCAGGTACGCACCCAGAGTCACGTTGCCCACAGTGAGCCAGAAGGAAGAGGACAGCGCCTGCAACGGATTCAGATGGCGTCTCCGCCCGTACGGCGTTCTCACTTCTTCCTTCACTTTCGTCTTCGGACAACACTTGTCCTGCTGAATCTTGTCCCTCCAAATTCGAATCGGCCGAATCAGCCATTCCGGAAAAAGTGATCTTTTCTGAAGAGAAACAAATCGAACGAGATCATTAAGATTAACGGGAAAAGAGAAAATGGAAAAGACAGATAGGGTCACTCCCTTTCGACTATAAAAAAGAAAGAGAGAGAGAGACGTTTCCAGGTTGGGAACCTGTCACGCGAAGAAAATAGTGCGATTCGAGAATGAGATGAGGTTTCTCAACAGATCACTGCAATGGAATCGCGCGAGGATTCGGCTAGTGAACAGATCAGATCAGACAGACACTTCCGGCCTGTTTCAGTCATCGAGACCTGAGTGTACTCCTTTTTTGAACTCACTTTCGGGCTCCTCGGCGCTGCTATCAGCTCCTGATGCTCTTCCGGTTCCGTGCTTTCGGCCACATCTATCATGCTACCTTCAAAAAGAGATCGAAAATAGAATACATCCGAAAAGAGGATCGTAAAACCGAGAATGAATCGAGAAGAGTGATACCGAGTGAATGGGTTGAACGAGAAGAAGAAAAAGAAGAAGACGTTGAGGTTTCGAATGTTTGTCGACGACAAACTTCGACCGTCCGCCCCTTCTCGAGAGTCCAGAAACCGACTAGACCCCCCTTCTTCGTTTTTTTTTCTCAAATTGGGTAATTAGAGTACGGTGGCCAGGCTGGCTATTAGAGAAATAGTTTACGGGACGAAGAGACGCAGACTGACGCGTGCTTGATAATCTTGAAAAAATTAGAATCGAATAACTAGTTCTGAGGCGCGAATGTTTCTACTTTATACAGTAATTTGTGAGGGGAAAGAGAGAAAAATGGAGGATTTGCAAGAGGAGAGATTGATAAGGAGGGAGAACAAATTGGTTGCAGAGGTGTCTCTCCTCACACTTCTCAGGCCTCTTTCTCTCTTTCTCTGCGCTTCTCTTTCTCTCTTTTATTTTTTGATTAGACACTCAGTTTTGACAAGTTTCTCAAGGCTAAACGACTAATTTTAGATGATACACATGTGTTTTTCTCGGAAAAGGAAAACCAGTGAAATCGAGAAAAGAGGGGCGAAGAAGGAACGATCCTCCCATGGCTCCCCACTGATTCCAGACGAATCCTCGTGGAAATGCGAGAAAAAGAGGATTCGAATTCCTCGGATAATGATTTCTGTTGCGCGCGAACATTCTCGAAAAATCATAAAAAAGAGAGAAATTATGAGTCATCAATTTCCCGACTTTCGAACGGAACGACCAGTTTTCGGAACGTATCAAAAGAATTGAGATAATAAAATTCCAGATGATTTGGTGTCATGAACTCATCAAAAACGCCAGATTGAATCTCGTCAAAAAACAGAAAATAGAAAAAAAGAGAGTGAAATGGGTGTCAAAGTGACCCTCTTCACCAGCTTCAAACCGCCGAGAGAAAGCGATTGAAGGCGTCGTTTTTTGATTGATGCGGCGCCGCGAGAGGGAGCGAGGGAGACGGTCAGCGGACTGTGTAATGGGCGGAAATGGGGGGGGGGGGGCTCTGTGCGGGGGAGAGGCGACGAATTCCACGCATGTTTTCTCTTTTTATTTACAGAGCAGATAGATGGAAACGTAAAGTGCATCTTCACTTCATTCGAATCAGCTCCAAAAACGCGCTCCGAACGATTCGCGTGGCACACCTGGCAGCCAGCTGTTGTCTGGAAAAGGAGAAGGAGTGGGGGGATCGGGAGACGAGAACTCACGGAGAAGTGCACGTGTTGCACGAGCGTCTGCAGTTCTCGGGCATCCACTTGTTCTTCCCGCACTCGCCGCGCCTCGCCCAGGCCGCACAGTCCGGGTGATAGTCGGCGCAAGCTGAAAAGACGGGAGAGGTCGGGAGGGGAGGCGTTCGCTGAGACTCACGGCCGTACACGTAGTTGGGCTGACACACTCCGCAGCTCACTTTGCACTGGCACTGCATGTAGCCGGGGTTCGAGCGACACTGCCCTCGTTGCGCCCACACTGGACAGCACTGGTCCTCGTTGAAGCACATCGGCGAGTCGCAATTCTGTCCCGTGTTCTGATTGGCGGCGGGTGGTTGAGTCACCGCTGGAAAAACGCGTTCTCCGAGCGCAGGGAGTGGCGGAACTCACGGTTGTTGATGATGTTGGTGGCTCCTCCTCCTCCTCCGCAGACGGCGGCTCTCGATTGACCACACTGCCCGCAGGCTTTTCTGCAGTTTTCGGACATCCACAACGGGTTCCTCTGACACTCTCCCTTTTGCGACCACATGCCACAGTTCGAATGACGATCCAGACACTCTGAAAGAGATCGTCGGAACGGGATCAGAAGAGAGGCTACCGTTGTTGAGGTCGTAGTTGGGAGTGCACTGTCTGCAGGACGCCTTGCACCACACATTCATGTAAATCGGATTCTTCTGACACTCTCCTTGCGCCGCCCACGGACCGCAGCACTGGTTCTCGTTGAAGCAGGCCGTCTCGACAACGACGACAGGCTTCGTAGGCTGGATGTTCGGCGGCGGAGTGACTGTTTGCGACCCGGCGACGCACTTCCCTCCCTGGCAGGAACCTTTGTAGCACGCGGGCTCTCCGGCGGTGAAGCTCGCACAGTTGCCTCCCGGTTTCATGCGAGCAGCACATCTGGGAGCTCCGTGCGACTTGTCACAGAACAGATATCTGTAAGAAATAAGCGGTAACGGAGGGGGAAGAAGAGACTGACGGAGATCCGCAGTCGGGCCCGGAGTTGCAAGAGGGTCTCGGAGCGAACGAGAACAAGTTGTCCGTGTACATGTTGCTGAGGCCGTCCGCATTGCGCATCGGAGTGAACGGACGCATGAAGGCGGCCTTGAAGTGGTGCTCGCTGCTGCACAGTCTGTTGTCTGCCGGGTACGCCGTCTCGCGAGTCGCCCTCGTCTGCAATTCTCTTCTTCTCACGCACTCTCTACGCTTCTCGCACCTGTTTCGCCAGTCGATACAGCTCCCAGAGGTGGTCTACGAACGAGTGATGCATCCAGAATATCGGATCGTTGGCCGCTGTGGACGTCTCGAACATGTCCCCGCCCACATAAATGTGCGGGTTTCCGTGAGTGTACTCGGGAACGTTGAAGTTCGGTTGATACGGACAGCCCTGGAATCAAACGGATAAAGATCAGAAGGCCATTTGGAGAGACTCTCTGCGGGGCCGAGAAAGCGAGCACTTGAGCTATGTCGGTCTGGCCGAGCATCACATTGATCTCGTCCTCCGAATAACCCTTTCCTTGTGCTCCGACCGCTCTCGTGATGGTCGCCTTGTTCTGAAATGAGATGTCTCCCGAACCGTTCGCCGAGCCAACGGCACCTCAATCGTTCTCCAACTTCTGAAAGGTCCGTTGTTGACGGCTCCCTGCGCGTCGCCCATGAACTCGTTCGACCACAAAATCGAGTCCTTCGAGTCGGGCAGGTTCTGATCCAGAGTCGAGTCCCAGTAGGGAAGATGAAGCGACGGATCGACCTGCGAACGTCTTCTGTTCGAATCGAGTCTCCCGAGGGACTCACCTGTCTGATCAGGAACTCCATCCTCTTCACGAACTCCCTGTGCCACGGAAGGAACGCGGGTCCCGAGTGCGCGGCTCCGCTCTCCGCGTACTGCGCGTGCACCCTGGCGAGTCTGTCGTACTCTCCGTTCTGCTTCAGAGTCCGGAACGCCGAGTGAAGTCGCTGTCTCTCGTCGTCGGAAAGCATGCGGTACTCTTTCCGGACCACTTTCCCGAGAGGACGTCCCTGGACGACGCAGTTGCTTCCGCCGGTTCCTGCAGGAAAAGAAGGATCGGTGGAAGAGGAAACTCGAGAGCTTTCTAGTCCCTTCTCACCTCTGAAAAAGACGCAAAGGCAGGCGATGTCCATGCATTGGAAGACGTTGCTCGCGATCGGAGAGAACTCCGCCGCCATCGCTTTTCCGCCGATTCCGGGCGTTTTGACGTCACCAGAAAGAGAAGGCGTCGACTGAAAACGGAGAAGAGTGTCTTCTGGAGACTCAGAATCGGAATACCCGAGCCTTCTGATCCCATTTCTGGATCTGATTGCACATGATCTTCATCGCCGCCGTCGGAGCCTTCGAGCAATCGAGCTGAGCATCGCAACCGGAGAATACAATTAGGAGAAGAAGAGACGGCAGAAATATCAACATTTTATTATCACCGGAAAATCGGCAGTTTTCAGTCGATTTATAAGTGTTTCATGCTGTAATTTTGTTTGTTGATTCGGCTGGAACTGCACGCCTTCTCGACCAGTTTTGGGGCAAGAACGGCAAAGAAGAAGGAACAATCATTTATCGATTGGAAAAGATCACGGGATCGATCCCGAGTTCTGGACAGATCCGATCGACTTTCTGCTTCGCGGAGTGCCATTCCCGACCGACTCCACGGATTCGGCTCGCGGAGCCATCTGAATACGAACGAGATACGTGTCTTTTCGCGAGTCTCGCTCACCAATCTATCGGATTCCAACGATTTCGCTTTGACTTCCTCGGAAGAACCGTCAGGGACCGCTCCTCTCTTACTTCCATCTTTTTCCGATTCTTTTTCGCTTTCTTCCGATTCTAGCATCTCTTCGACGCATCGGAAGACGAACCTAAAAGAGGGAGGTCGGGATTACTGTATTGTGCTCTCACCAGATGCACGAGTGCACACACGCACAAATCAAGCAAAACAGCAAGGTGAAAGCGAGCAGAAGGGGCAAGAGATCTGAAAATGAGAAGAGGTTTTCCGACGATCAGTTGTTGCGAACTCACATTGCCCGTCGCCGTTTTTCCAAACCTCGTATCGATCCGTTGAATTTTCACCCGAATCATTTGTGTTTCTAGCGGGAATTGACAGAATTGATAACACTTTATCCACAACTGCCATTTTGTAAAAGTAAAAGAGAAATGAACATTTAATGGAATGCCAGTTCTATTTCTACAAGAAACAAAGAAATCGGAAACGGGATGAACTCGAAACGTGACCGAGAATGAGTTATCCTGGGGGCCATTGCAGTTGACGTCCTCCAAGAACGTGCAGATGAAGATGGAACACCGATTGGGCCCCGTCTTTCCCGTTGTTCACAACCACACGGTATCCGTCAGACAATCCAAGCTGCTTGGCGACCTAAAAATGGGGAAGATCAGGAGATGTTCTTCAGAAAAGGCGTAGAGCAACCTTGGCCGCTGTGACCATGAGCTTCCCAATGAGGGCAGCGTCAGAGTCTCCAGCGTTTTCGAGCATGTCAATGCGACGCTTTGGGATGACGAGGAAGTGGGTCGGCGCTTGCGGAGACACATCGTGAAAAGCGAGAGCCTGTAAAGAGCCCTGTTAAACACGAGAGCTCCAGAAGAACGAAGAAACCTCGTCGTCTTCGTAAATAATCTTGGCAGGAATCTCCTTTCGAATGATCTTGCCGAAGATCGTGTCGTTGGCCTGCACATCCTTGTTGATGGCCGCCAAGTTAGCCTTGTCTACTTCAGACATGCTTCTTTTAACGAATCTGCAGAAATAATGAGTATTTCGAGGATGCGCGGCCTACAGTAATCCGCTGACCTCATTGGATTACGGTAGGCAAGCAGCACGGTTCTAATCAAAGAAGAAGCCATGCTAAAAGGCAAGAATTTGAAGGAAACAACAATTCGAAGATAGGAAACGGCGAATAGAACGCAAGGAAAATGAAAAAAGAAATGAAACAGGGAAAATTCATTCGTTAGTGGGATTGGTTACAGAATTGAACAGGAAAATATATGTATCTTTGAGAAAAAAGTACCCAAAAATTATTTACTCGTGTTCACGAGTTCTGCATCTGATAGTTCTCTGTAACAGCCGTTTTTGTCTCTTCCGTACACCTCTCCGAACAGGCCCAAGTGCAAACAGACGTTCGCGTAGTCTCTTCGATAGACGGCCCATGCGACCAGATCGAAGCTCGCCTTCCAGTCGCCATCGAGATGCTGAATGAGCCGTTCTCTCGGAATGCTGACGAGCACTCCGTTCGTAGCCACCATACAGTAAACACCTCCATCCTTCGTCGGACCCGAGTCGCACCGCTCGATGATTCCTTCCCGACCGGCTGTCATTAACGGAATCTCAACTTTCATCTCTAAAAGTCCACCGAAAGTACGGACCGATTTCTTGAATCGATCGATTTTGACACGAGACTCTGCTGTGACCGGCTTCTTCCTCATCGCGATATGCGAATAGGGCACTTTGGGAAGCAGCTCGTCTTTTGTGTATATTCGTCGCGCCGAAATCTCAAAGAACGCCACGTCACCCAGTTCCAGAGGTCGATCCAGTCTGAAATTGAAACAATTTCAGCAATTGTTGAGTGGTTTTCTAACCCTTCACAACTGCTCTCTAGTGCCAGAACATTCAAAACTTGCTGCTTTGCGGTGTACAGAATTGCGCCTCCGTCTATCTTTTGAACAACTGTGCAGAGGGCAGTGGTGACCTGAAAATTGAAATCCGATTTCCTCCCACTGAAATTCTGCTACCGAATCATCGCGCATTCCTAGTTCTGTTTTGAACCGCTCCAAAGCCTTTCTTCCCAAATCTTTCAGGTATTCTTTCGGAGGGAAGTTGCTCGTTCCACGCGTTACCAGCCGGCTTTCGTCCTCCAAGTCCGATTCCGAACTCTCTTTCTCAACGGGAGGCTCTCGTGCTCCCGGAAGTTTTTCATTGGCCGTGAAATACGAGAGAGTTGTATTCGCAGTCGTATTATACCGGATGTTCTGAAGTTCGGGTTCAGTTTCCGATTGTAATTCGGCCAGCTGTCCTTGAGAAAACGAAGATGATGTGGAGAACGCTTTCGAAAAAGCCTGAGTGTTGTGATGCGAAGAGGAGCACTGGCTGTAAAACGTTTATTTGCTAACACGTCGCGATGACATAAAAAATAATTCCTACTTCTGATTCTGTAGAGAACTCTGCTGGCTGGTCGACGGCTGGTATTCGGGAGCGTATCCGTCTTTAGTCATGATCTGAAAACATACTTGAAGAAAGAAAACAGGAGATGCTCACAGCCATCAGAGGAGTGTCATTCAACAGACGAGCATTGTAGGGAACAACTGTGCGATCAAGCTAAAAAATCGACTTTCGAAGCGAACTAGAGTCTCAAACTAACTTCGTCACATCTGAGCTGGTTGTGCGGATCTTCGTGCACTGCCACAATGCAGAATCCTTCCAACGATGCTTGTGCCTTGAATGAGTCGAGTAAACATTTTGCACTGCTTCATTTCTTTCATACAGTCGGACCGGTTCTTACCTCAACGATGAAATTCCTTCCCTCGTAGTACGGAGAGGACTTTTTAATAAGATTGTAGTCGTCGATGAGAACACTTCCAATATCGTAGGTTTCTAATTCCATCTGATTCTTTTCTCTGTTCAACCGGACGACGAATCTCGCCGCCACGAGCACTTCTCCTCGTGAGATGTCGTCTCTGCTCTCCGGAAAGAATCTCGCGAAAGTGTACTTTGGATCCGGAAGCTGTTCGGCGCCCGAGTAGCCACGACTGTTTGATTCATCGAGAATGAAATCGGCATTGAAGTCTTCACAGTTCACGTAAATTTTGACCCAACTTCCGACTTTCAAGATGGGAACGGTTCTTCTAATTTTAACGAGATCGGGATAAATACACGAGTATACGAGGTAGTAACCAGTTACTGGATGGATTCCGATCACAAGACCATGAAACTTCTGCGTATTCAAATTTTTTTGATGGTTTTGAAAGCCAAAAGCTCACAGATTCACGTCTACGCTGAACTGGTTGGTTAGTTGCATCTGAGTATTGTGGACAAAAATTGTACGAGTAACCGGTGTCAGAAGATTGCGGGAACCCGTAATTCATCTGAAAGTGTGACCACTGAAACAGAATTCAAAACAATTCCGAAATATAATGACAGAAACATGGATAACAGATAATAAAGACATTCAAATTGAAGCAAAGAAAAGCTGTATTTCTTAAATGGACGCAGAAAAAAGAGAACGATAGAAAGTAACAAAATTCAGGGGCAAACATGAGATTCGTAGAAGGCAACGTCTATTTCTTCGCTGCCTGAGCTTGTTGAGCCGCCAAAATCTGCAGCTTCTTCTGCATTTCCATCACCTTGTCGCGCTGATCGTTCGATTTCTTGCTGGACTCTTCGATGCTAACCTCCACTCGTTTGCTGAAAATTTGGCCGTTTTCAGATTGAAAACATTACGAACATTTCTGAATCGATGAACTCCAAGCGTTTGTCGACGGTCGCGCGCGCTTCGTCCAGATCTTGCTTGACGAGAACGGCACCGATCAGCTTGTAGACCTTCGCGTCGCTGTCGATCAAATCGAGCTCCTAGAAACACACTTGAAATAAATTAAACAGACATTTTCCTCACCGCTTTGACGTTCTTGCTCTCTGTCAGTCTCATTTCCATCTCTTGACGGCTTGTCAAGTACTTCTCACGGTCTATAAGGGTAACGGAGGGTTTGAGAAGGAACAGACCGACAAACCTCTTTCGAGAGTCTTGAGCTTCGAAACTTCTTCTTCGAACTTCGCCATATCCATCATTGATGCAGCTTTTGGGAGAAAAACGATTGAAAATCAAGCAAAATATCTAGAACTTTTCTGAACGTTTCTATTCTGCGCCAAGGCACGAGAAGTGGGTCAGCAACGCCAGCTCGCGCGAAACTGGATGTTGGCGGTAACTCAAACGTATTATTTCTCTTTTGAAGAAAGCTTGAGTGGAAAACAGTAAAACCAGAAAGAAAAAAGAATAATTCTTTAGAAAAAAACCGAAAGAAGCTTTATAATTTCACCAAATGTATCTCCAGACTCTCATGAACCAACTCTCGTTCAAATCTTGGTCGACATCGTTTCTGAACTGAAACAGAGAAGTTTGTGGGAACAGAGATGGTTTTCTTCTCCTGACTTTGGTGATTTTGGACAGTTCGAGCTCGAAAGTGGTCAGACGGCTCTCTGAGTCGCGATATCTGTCGGTGACTTCGTTGAGCTGCTGCAACAGATTCTCTGGATCTTCGATCGAATGCCCCGCACGAACCGCTTTCTTGTTGTGTTGCGTCTGAACGAAATCGCTGGACTCCGTCGCCAGCTGCACTTTGATCGCATTCCGCGAGTCCCTGTAGTCGCCCATCACCGTCTCGATGGCCTTTTGCACGAGGATCGCCTGGTGCAGCGCCTTCTCGGTACGAGCGTGCTTCTTTCGGAACTCCATTTTCTGCAGCTCACTTCTTCTGAAAGCATCTTGCAAATCGCCGAATTCCACCCACAAAAATCTCATTATTGCACAATGCACCTGCCGCTTCGAGTTTAATGAGCGAAGGCCACGCGGGATCCATCTGATTTCACTCGCCTTCTCGTGAACTCCGCCTCGGCCATCGCGCGCTTCTTCTCGATTTCCAGTTGATCGTTCCGCTTGCCTTCCGACTCGAACCGCTTCTTTCTCCACTTGGCACGGTCACGTTCTCCGCGACCGCTCGCCGTCAGGGTCCCCCTTCTGAAACGATAATTGACGGCAGGAAAGGACATCTGCACAGCAATTAGCTCGGCGCCGTTCGGTCGCCCTCGGCTCCCACCCACCTAGTTTTCGGCTCCTCTTTCCCCGTTTTTCCCTTCTTCTGCTTCGTTTTTACCGTCGATCTTCTCGACATTTTCTACTGAAAACTGACAAGTTTTCACGTCTCTGACTCACGTATTTTCCCCCTGCTCGCGCCTATTTTCGTGTCTGTTCGTGAACATTGAGCTTTTTCTGTTTTGCAATCGGCCCACTGTGGCCTTGTTTGGAAGATGACCTCAACCACGTCGGCTCGAGCTCGAGCTCTCGATTCGGCTCTGCAGTTCATATTCGCAAGACCCCATCCCATCGAGATTTCGAAACCAGTTGAAGAAAGTTCCAACGGGTTTCGCCTAGAAACCACTCTACGTCACAAGAGTCAATATGTACTCGAAGCGAGCTGAAGTAGTAGAAGAAGAAGAAGAAGAAGATGGGAGAATCTCGAGTTGCACACTGCCACGTCACTTCCATTGATTCATCGGCTTCCAGTTTGTTTTCCTTTCCGCTCGCTGTGTGATCCCTGGAATCACATGTTTCAAACGAGTCGCTGCCGATGCCAACTGTCCTTCTGACTCATTGCCTCCTGGAATCTCTTCTCGCTGCTCCCCGACCGTTTTCTCCTTCTTCTCGAGAGCCCTCTTCCACAAACGTTTCCATAGTCTTCTTGCACTTTTTACTCTTTTTTCCCGCAACTTGCTCTACCCCCCGACCCCGGTTTTTTCTCCTCTTTTCGTTGCGATTTCTCGTTTTGTGTGTGTTACTAAAAAAATCGGGCGAGAGCGAAAGAAGAGCGGAGAGAAAGAGTTTTTTTTTGGCGGAGGAGACGAGCTACAAAAACCCGTTCGTGAACCCGATGGCATATTTGCACAGTACATAATAGTGCAGGCGGCGCTGGCGTGCCTCCAGAGAGAGAGAGAGAGTTGCTCTGGAGAGCACGCGTCTCGGCTCGTTTCGAGACGGCAGACAGTGAGACGGTGCCACCCGGTGGCCATGCACTTTGCAGACAAATAGACCGTGGCGCGGCGCCGACGGGCACACGGTTCAGGCCCCGAAACGGCAACAAAGGCGCGCGAAGACGGCCGATGACCACGTAGGCCTCGAGAATGAAAGCCTCGGAGAATGGGAAGATCTTTCACTTCTGGAGAGATCCAAGGGGATCTATTCTGCTATTCAGAGATACTCTTCTTCACAATCAGACAGGAAGGGCACACAGATTCTTCAGCGAGACCATCGGGTGACTTTCGATCTCTGAACCTCCGCCCTTGAAGAACTCTTTCGATTCGTGTACAGTATACTCCTTCTCCTCCTCCTACGTCTCCTTCTTCTTCGTCGGTTTTTTGGCTGTTACAGCCTGGTTCGCCAGTACTGTTGTTCGCTGAAACGGAGGCAATTTGAGGAAGCAAAAAGAGGTGCGTCCCTCGGCGAAAACGAGAGCCAATCAAAAGTTGTCGTGTCCTTTGTGCCATCCGAAACTTGCACACGCAGCATCCTTCTCATTCGCTTCGTGCCGTGCTCACACCCACTCGTCCTCCTCGTTGTTTCCGATAAGGAGCGCGCGCGCCGCCGCTCCAACTGGTACCTCCTGGAACCGAGCTGACGGAGCACAAGAGCATAAGCATCTCGGGGCATCGGTGCACTTTTACTCTTTTTCCCCCTCTCGCTTCCTTCCCAAAAACTGCTTGTCGGTCTCGTCATGTGTTTGAAGTGAGAGCGCGAGGAGCGCGCGCGCGCGGAGAGAGCGGCGTCTCGAGACGGTCCGCCCCGAGCGAAACCATTCTGTACCAGGTTGTTCCTATTTGGATTTCTTCGAAGAAGTTGAGGGCGCGAAGAAAAAACCGAATGGCTGCAGGAGACGCGCGGCGGTTACGCAAACTGTGCTTGAGCAAACATGTGTCGGAATGAATGGATGGAATAAGAAGACGTCGGAGGAGACGTCGAGAAGAAGAAGAAGAAGGTCGTCTTGAACGAAACGAGGAGGCATCGAGGTCAACCAGCAAACAGACGCCTTCTTCTGAAGTGATGGGGGGAGTGGGCGACGTTCTGCTTGACAGCTACAGTAACCCCTCTGCTTCATCGCAAAGTCGCGGACAGGTGAGCCAACAGAGGAGCACATGCCCCCCCCCCCCCCAAACTTGGCTCCCTGCTGCATTCCATCGATGGTCATCCGTCGTCGAGAGTGCCACGTCACTCCTCGGCGGATCCTTGCTGGATCCTTCCGAGTTCGGCCCGACTTCAATCGCTGACCAACTGTTTGTCCAATACTGTTTGAGCGAGAGTGGTGGTGTTGCTGATATTTTGTAAAGAGTAAACGTATCTGCGAAGTCGCTCGGCCCGCAGCACCCCGGAAGTGAACTGTTCGCAGTGCTGATGCGACCTCCCACCCCTCCTCGCCTCCCTTCTCCTCCCAACAAAACTTGTGTCAACATACAGTGGTAGGAGCGAAAAGGTACCGCGCGCGCCCCATCCGCATTTCTGCCATATCCATTCCCACTCGGCGCTTCCCGCTTCCTGGTGACCCGAAAGCGAGAGAGCCGCCCCGCTTATCGGGCTCTTGGAGCAACTTTCGTTTTCAGTCTCTTATCTGGCCGCCTCATTCGGCGCTGACCGTGATAACATGCTTGTTCCAAGTACACTTCCCCTTGCTCGCTCCTCCTCTTTTCGCGGTTCCAGAACCTCCAATACTTTCAAATTTCAGACAATGAACTGTGAATCTCTGCTCACCGCTCTCGACGTCTCGTCGCTTCTCTCCACTCTTTCGTCGCCCGAAAAGGAGCACCGTCGGAAGAGACGTCGCGGCGAAGTGGCCAACCCGTCGAACACTCTCGACGCGCTCGTGGCCCGCAAGGCAGACGATCAGCCGTTCGAGAAGAGATACCTCAGCGAGCAGGAGGCCATCGAAGGGCCCGACGACGAGATCGAGATGAAGAAGATGGAGATGGACCCAGACGTGTCGACTCGCACTTGTTCCACGTGCGGGTACCAAGGCAAGTGGGTCTCCGAGATGATCCGCCACAAGAGAGTTCACACGAGCGAGAGACCCTTCAAGTGCCGCTATTGCTCCAGAACCTCCAAGTGGAAGGCTGATCTCATCCGCCACGTTGCAAGTGAGTCATCCTCGTTTTCTCATTATCTCTCGACCCTTCCTCTTTCTAGAAACTCACGGCATTCGCGTCGTTTCCAAGTACAGCCGCTCGAAAGTTTTCGATGCGACCACGACCTCGATGGACTCTTCCGCCGATCCTTCCGATCGTCTGATCCTCTCCGAGAAGCGATCCGTTCTCTACCGCTGCCAGTTGTGCTCCTTCGAAGACGAACGAGTCTCTGTCCTCAACATTCACGTCAGCCACGTTCACAACACTTCGCCGTGCGTCTGCAGATGCGGAGCCAAGTTCGAAGACGTTCAGGGAGCTCTTGCTCACTCAAACGGGCCGTGCACCCATTCGGAGATGATCTACAATGTGATGCCAACTTACGAGAAAGGTGAGCCTTTTCCCGCAGGAACGAATGAGCCCTCATCCTGTTGATTTCAGCCTCTCCCTTGTCTCCGTGCCAAAGTGAGACCTCATCTGACAGTGGAATCCAAACGGACCCGGAAGAAGAGATGCCGTCGGCGGTGCCTCAGACACTGCCTGCTCCCCTGCTCACCGCCTCCTCCCCTCTCCTGCTCTCTCCGACGCTCCCAGTGGCTTCTCCGACGTTCGACATCCAGTCGGCGCTGCTGAGTCTCCAGCCGTCGCCCCTGATGTCCCTCTACCTGGCCTCCCTCCTGCAGTCCTCTCTGCTCAGCCCCTCCCTTCCCACTCCACCCACTTTTCCCCAAATAGTCCCCACCACAGTGCTCTGCTCCTCCGAGTCTCCGAAAGAAGAGATCGTCGATGTCGAGATGTGATCCCCCCCCCTCGCACGTACCGCAATCCCTCCCATTCCTCAGGCATCCTCCGTCGAACCAACTGTTTTCTTTTACTTAGCCAACGCACACGCACACCCATCTTAGGTATCTACTCACTCACGAATCTCGTTTCCTCTCAGCTTCCTGGTGAACCTTTACCCGTTTCCTTTTTTTTTGCTAATTTCATAATTTCTCAATACGAGTCATACTTTATCACATCCCAGTCCGATCACATTTTGATTCTGTTTTCTCTGTCGGGATCGCTTTATTTATATTGTTACAAACTTTTTGATAATATTTGGATCATGTGAAAGAATAATCGCTTAAAGTCATACTTAATTGGTGTTTTCGTCGAAAGAAAAAGCGGAAGAGAATGTGCGATTAATGCATCAGTGCACAAAGGAAATAATTGAAGAGAGGGAGGGACGAAAGAGCATGGAACAGGTGTTCTTGGAAAGACGAAGATCCCACAGCACTCGGATCGCAGAGTCTCAGGTGTTTTCGAGAGAGCACAGATCTCTGCAGCTATCACTTTGCATTTCCGAATGAATAACAAACGCATCCCGAAGAGAAGGTGTCCGCGTGATTGCAAGCATTCTCAACTCACAATGTACATGGCTTTTCAGGAATCTCTTTCAGGACACTCTGTTCGAAGGTTCTCGGCAAAATGTCAGACTGGATCGAAAAGTCTCCGACGCAACAGAGTTCTTCTTTGAATTTAGCCACGTCACAGTTGAAGTATCGGTTTTTTTGGAGCATCTTTTCAAACAGACGAGCTTCTTCGAGAGTCGGAAGTGAAAAACGAGCTTCTTCAGAATATCCCCTCATTGTTTCACGGTTCAGAGAGTCCGAGAGTTCTCTTCTCAGATAATGAGCCAGGGAATTTCACGTGAACTTTCACTGCGAGCCTCTTCTCGCAGTCACGAATCCGCGAGTCTGCTGATGGCCGTATGACTCGGAAGGTCCCTCGAGGACACGCCCTGTTTATCAGAAGGCGTCAATTAGGCAGTCTCACTCATCTCTTCTTTCCTATCTCTTCGTCACTCGCTCCGCACCGCATTCTTCTCTCAAATATGGACTCGAACCGCTTCGTGCCGCTTCTCGACGTCTACTTCCACTTCTATCTCGTCGCCGGCCTCTGTTTCCAGTCTCTCCTCCTTCTTCTTATCGTCAAAAAGTCGCCGAGCAGTCTGAGTGACCTCAAACTGTTCCTGTTCAACACGACCTTCTGTCAGATGGCCAACATACTTACCGCGTATTTCATCCAATACAGGTGACTTCGTGTTGCTCTTCTGCATTTCAAAGAAATACTTTCAGAGCGCTTCCCAACTCGACCACATTCGCTGTACTCGCAAACGGACTGTGCAGAAAGTTCGGCCCGGAAACATGCTTCGCCACGTATCACGTCTTCGTGGTTCGTGAGAAGAGGATTCAGAAGTGAAGCATAAACAGTTGCAGGGGATCAGCTCGAGCGTGGCTCTCTCCATTTCGGCCACCGTCCTCTTCCGGTACTCGCTTGTCAAAAACTGGAGACTCGGCAAGCAAGCTCTTCTCGGAATCATCCTCTGCAGCCACGTGGCACCTCTCGTCGCCACTGTAATCGAATTCTCCGTGTCAGTCACTGACCTTCTTTCCACTTCAGATCATTCCGTTCACTTCCGATTGGGACTTCGAGGCGGTGCGAGTGCAGTCTGAGCAGGAGCACCCCTCCCACGACCTCACCATCTACGCGCCTTTCTCTGGATTCTCGGACACCACCTCGCCCCGCTTCCTCTTCGTCACCGCTTCCATCGCCGTGGGAGCCTACGGCGTGCCCCTGGTGTCCGTTTTCCTGATCTGTAAGATCCTGACTCTGACGAAAACACACGCGAAGATGTCCCACAACACGAAGCATCACACAAAGGCCCTGATGAAAGTGAGTCACTTCCCCGTCTCCCGCCAACCGCCGACTCCCCTCCCGTTCCAGGGACTCTTCTGCCAAGTCATTCTGCCGCTCGTTTCCTACTTTCCCATCATTACGTTGTACTTGATTACTCAATTCACACACACTGAGTTTCTAATAACTGGTGAGTTCGAAAAAAAATTAGATGGAAAGGCTGTGGGAAAGTAGTGTTAAGCAGGTTTCTCGAATCTTCCAGAACACCTTCTCAACGTGATGACGTGTCTTCCGGCTCTCGTCGATCCGTTCCTCTCCTTCTACTTCATAGTCCCGTACCGAGTGGCGATTCTGCGACTGCTGCACAAGAAGGTCAACTCGACGATCGACGTCACCACGTACGTCCCGCCGGCCGTCTCCTTCCATCGTTCGAGCACTCACCACGCCTGACTCTCTCTCTCTCTCTCTCTCTCTCTCTCTCTCTCTCTCTCTTTCCCTCTCTTTTTCTCTTTCTCTCTTTCTCTATTTCTTTCTTTCTCTTTTCTTTCTTTCTCTTTTCTTGCTTGCTCATATCAAAGAGTCTCACGAAGAGCAGTTGTTGATCCGAAATCTCGCGTCCCATTATTTATGTGATGAATTTCCTGACGTAACAATAAAATGCTCATTCCTTTCGTTTTGCTCCTCTCGTTTTTCGGCCACGTCGAGGCGAAGCCATTTGAGCAGCACCGGCTCGGCGAGCTTAAATACGTGGAAATAGAGGCGGTGCATCTGGTGGACACTCCGATCGGGATTCAGATTGTGCACGCCGTCGTGCCGCTCTCGACGGTCGCTCTGGAAGTGGCTCTCGGTTCGGAGAGCGTCTGGTACATCCCGGAGCAGCAGGAATTCCCGAAATTGGTAGGGAGCGAGGGAGGAAAACGGGCGGTTGACTGGGGCTTTTTCAGGCGTATCTCACTTCGCACGGCTGGTTCTTCCTGCAAGCGACGCACTTCGAGAGAATCAGAAAAAGAGCGTACGCCCGGAAAGCTCCGAAGAACGCGCAACTGGATGTGACGAGTCTGGTCAGACTGGTCCCGTCTTCTTTCGAAAACGTGCACTTCATCAAGAAAGGTGAGATCTATTCTGCTTCTGAAAAGAAAACAATCCGACTCAGGACTCATGGGAGCCTATGTGTACAGCGACGGAGCGGCGAAGAAGACGTCGCAGTTTGAGGTGAGTGCTCAAGATTTCAGAGGGAGAGAGACTGAGCTTCTGCAGGCGATCCCTTCCGCTTCGACGAAAAACACTGACGCGCAAGTGGTGAAGACGGGCAATCTGGCTGCGTACATCTACACTGAAGTGCCCGAACCGCACCCGTTCAACGCTGGAGACGAGTCGCTTTTCTGGCTGATTCCCGCCGTTTCCTCGAGAAACTCACGCTCCTACACGATGCGTCTTCATGATTCTTCTCTCATTTTGTACCACGGAATGCCTCGGTTGATCAAACTCAAGGCTTGAGAATGCTCATGATGAACCGGTTTATTTCACACTTCACAGAAGTCTCTCGTTAGCGAAAAGCGTCCTTTTTTAAGTGGTCTTTTGGTTTTTTGTCTGGTGGAAGGGACTAGAAACCGAGCCGAACTCTCGAATTCCAAGTTCACTTGTCCCTCCCGCACGACGGTGATGGCCATCGGGAGAAAAGGCTTAAACTTGGCACCCGTCGCCCAGTGCGAAATCTGAATTGTCTGCGTAATGCAAGTTGATGAGCTGTCCGTCGCGAGTCGAGTGATACTCTCCCACACTGTTCCAGCATCTCGTTTTCCGATTCGAAAGCTGAAAACGGGTCTCTTGTCTGAAAATGAGCTGTTTCCAGACTCACATCGCATCTCTCCGGTCCCGGACACAGCATTCCATGGTTCTCGCTGATGGCGTGAAACGCGTAGTAGGACTTCCTGTAGCAGTCGGAAATGAGTTTCGAGTACGTCATCGAAACGGGAAGACTTCTGAGATGACGCCGGACGGACGATTTCCAGCTCATTCTGAATGTACGGTCTCATGAGTGACTGGGGGAAACGAGTGAAACCTGTTGTAGTCCTTTTCAATCATCTTGATATTCTTGTCCGATATCAACGGAATGTCGCTTTTCTGGCCGACCGAAGGGCTGTACACAGGCACGTTCTCGTGATCCACTCCCATCCCGTCCAGCTGGAACTGATTCGTAATCCGGAAGATTCGGGAGAGGTGCTCACCAGATCCACGTGTTTCAGATGGGTGATCGAGTTGAACTCCGGATCCACCGCCATCTTTTTCACTGTTTTCTGTGGCCAGTGGATCCAAGTGTTGTTCACTCTCGACGGCCTCGCTATCATCTTCCCCGTCTCGGTTTGCTGCTCGAAGAGCACACTTCGGAGCACGTGCTCCACAGAAAACACGTTAGCTCTTTTGTCTGAAAGTGCCATTTTGACTGAAAACGTTTCCAGATCTGACTTACATGCTTTCGCCCTCGTGTTTTCTTTCGAATACGTGAAATACGCGATGGACGGATGCTCGGCTGCCAGGAATCGGAACTCGCTCGCGTAAGACTCGGCGGCTCTCGGAATTAGAAGGTCATCCAGATCGAGGAAGGCCACGAATTCCGACGACTCCTTGTGCCTCAGAAGACAGTCGGTCTGCGCGGCCGCTTGACTTCTGAACTCCACGTTCAGATTCGGATTGAAGTCTCGCTCGTCCCGATTCAGAAGGTGGATCCGATTCCACGGTTTCAGTGTCACGTAGTTTTCCGCCTCGTACACCTTCAAAATTTCGAGCATCGGAGACACGACGCTTCTGATGTAGAGGTGCATGTGGGCCCCGAACCGTTTGTAGACGTGCAGCGAAACGAGGAGATTCTGCCAGTTTTCAGCTGCGAATAGCGGAGAGATGCACATGACGACGGGCTTCGGAACCACAGACACCACTTCGAACGGGATCTGAATTCGACGCGAAATTCAGAAGAGACAGAAGGGAAGTCTCACTGGAGCGTGGTTTCCTCCCAACGAGATGAACATCAGCGAAAGGTTCGGCAGCAGTGTCGTCGTCGCCGTCATCGCGATCCACTTGCACGCGTCGTGGACGGTCACTCTGAACGAGAATCTCCCGAAACGCCGTTTCGAGCAGTTCGAACCTTTCCAAGTCGGCATTCACAAGTTTCCGACCACTCGAATTGATGCCGAGAATCTCCAATTTCCGCACATTTTCGAGAATTTCAAAGTCGGCGGTCATCAGAATCACGACGGAACTGTTGCCGAGACTCTTCGAAGTGTTGTAATAAAAGACGGAATACACGAACACATCGTACGGCGCCGAGGTGAAAACATCGCGGTTTTCGAGCTCCGAAGCGTCCAAACGACTGCAATTTCTTTTCTTTTCTCAAAATTTCACTGGAAAACTCACATAAAGTTGAGCAGAAGGGCGGTGACGAAAAACAGAAACGAGAAGAGAAAGAAGACGGAGAGAATCGAGGGAATTATTCGAGGAAGCATTTCGGAAGACGACTGAAGACGTGTCCTCGCGCGTCGTATCGTGCCATTTGATCAGAGAAGACACGACAATGGAGAGGTGAGAACACAATTCCACCGGAAAGGGCGAGTGGAGAGACCAGAAGACAGTCTTTTATTAATTCGGACGTGAAAAGTCAAAGCACAAGTGCTGGAAATCAGATAAAAAAGAGGGAGAGAGCGAAAGATGGGGGAGAGAAACGGGAAAACGATGAAAAGGTTCCCGTCCGGTTAGTGTTCGGGCAAACATCGAAGACATCTTTTTGTATATTTTGAATGGAGAGGGGGGGGGGGGGGGGCAAAAGTGATAAATATTCTCAAGAGATAAAAATGGTTTGGCTGCTTATTGGACGAGGTGGAGAAGGAAATGAGCTGCTGTCAAATTGCGATGGCGAACACGTAAACGATGGCCAGCATTGTTTTCGCCTCCCATCTATACATGTATGAGGCTGCAAATGCGAGTTGTTCGGGGCAGATCGACGGCCTTAGAACTCACTATCCGTAGCTTTGTTCCAGTAGGAGATGGTGCTCACGTTGAGTCCGGAACCGTTCGAGATTTGCAGGAAAGAGGAGGTGACGATGTACTTGTACGGCTTTCCGGAAGCAACGAGCTTCTTCGTGATGTACTCAACAGCCTTTTGATTCCATTGAACACTATCCTTGTGGTTATACACGGCATTCTGGCCGACGACATCATCGAGAACCGCCTTGATGATCATGTGAACGTCCTCCTCGGGAAGCGACATCTTTTGGACCTGCGAGTATTAGAAGAGATGTGAAATAGTCGAATGAAGCGAATGATGGAAAGATAAAAAACTGTGTCGAACAGTTGATAATGAAATGAATTGATAAGATAAACGCCACATAATCACCGACAATAAATAATTTATGCATCAAACATTTGCTAGAGACAAGTCTCGGACTAAAATTACATTTTTTGTGAGTAAAATGGTTGGAATGGATCTGCAAGATAAAACGTGTCAGATTCTCAGAGAGAAAACTCTGATATTCAAGCTTCCGGCTCGAAGTCGACGTGAGTGAGACATGCCGAAAGGTCGCGGGCGACTTCGGCAGTTCCGGCACAAAGCACTTTTCTCGACATGACGTCGAACGGAGCTCCAGTCGGATCGGTGACGACCCCTCCAGCTTCAGTCACGATAACGGATGGAGCAGCGACGTCCCACGCGTGTATTCCATACTCGACGTATCCATCACAACTTCCCTGAGCCACCATCACCATGTTAATGGCAGCAGATCCGAAGGAACGATGTCTAAAAGAAGTTTATCATTTGGAATTCAGAGAGGCGATCCGATCTCGTCAAAATCGTTTTCTCTAATTACCCATGGCACTGTTTGTCGAACATTACTGTCTTGTACGACTCGACGAACGAGTTTTGCATGACAGGCGAACGAATCGAGCCGAGCTGGAGAATGAGCACACTTTCCGCAATAGCTGCAATTGCAACTATTCTAGAAACAAATGAAAAGTGGAAGAGATCGCGAGCAAGACGTGCAAAAGCCAGTGCGGAAAGTGTGCGCGAGAAAACGACTTCGGCGGAGAGCTCGGCGAGAGAGAAACGAACCCCCGCACACCGGCTAACACTTCATTCCGCATGTTCGACTGCGCGATGTCGAGCCAACGATCTCCGAACTGAACGCGGTTGTGCAACCCGAGAGACTGGCAGATGACAGCCTTCGTAAGCACTTCAAAACAAGCAGAGTGCATGGGAAAAAAGCTGGAAAGTCACCACTCACATTGGTTCTTCGAAGCGCGAATCGGGAATCCATTCTTGAAAGCTCCCTTGCCGACCTGGCCGAGATACAGCTCGTTGGTGATCGGGTTGTAGACGATGCCGGCACGAATTTGCTTCTTGATGGCCAGTCCGACGCAGATGGCGATCATTGGAATGCGATGCACGAAGTTAGTGGTTCCATCGATCGGATCGATGATCCATGTCGGTGAGTCGGTCCATTCGATCTTGGCTCCGCCAGCCACAGACTCTTCTCCGATGAATCGGTGACCCTTGAATCTTTCGGAGAGACCTTCAATCAGAAGCTTCTCGACCGCCTGGTCCGTCTCCGTTACAAGATCCGTGTTCGAGGACTTTGTGTCCACTTTGCTCTCGGCCGATTCGAAAGCGGAACGGACAAGCTGAAGTCAATATTATGGATAGAAAGGAACGCAAAAAAACGAACCGTTCCGGCCTTCTTTACCAACTCGATGGCATAATCGACAAAAACTTGCTCTTCCTGGTGAGCGGGCTCGAAAACCATCTCTGCAAAAATTGGGAAATCAATCGATGAAAGGTGGAAGGGCGTCTAGAAAGAAATACATTAGCGGAGCCGCATAGAGCGTCGATTAAGGAAACTGGGCACGAAAGGCGAAAGAAAACGAGAGAGCGAGGCCCCCGGGTCGGACGGCGAAAAGCGAGCGGAAAGGGGGAAACGAGAGCACGAAAAGAACGAAGACGCAGAGAATGCGAGAGTAATCTCTTTCCCATGTTCTTTGCGAGAAATAAGTGATAACGAGACGCATCAAAGTACACTGCGAGGAATCTGGAAACCTTCACGAAACGGAGAGAGTCATCGAATCGAAGAATTGTTTATTGCAGCGAGTATCAGATGGCAGTCAGCCGAAGTAAACCAAGTCGGCGTGCTCTCTCCACCCCTTCCGCTCAATGATTCGCTCCAAGTCGCCGTTTGTCAAGTCTAATTTGACGCAAACCACTAACGGCGGCTGAGCGTCCCTGCAAAAAGCCAGCGGTGACAGGGAAGTAAAAGGAGAAAAAGACGCACGCGATGTTCACAATCGGCACTTTGTGAGTGACTCTTCGCGTCTTCGCATCATACTCTTCGTGCATTCCGCGAACGATTTTTGATTCGTCAATGTCGCAGAACTCTCTTACTTTGGATTTTTCATCTTCTGTTAGACATCTGAACGCTAGGAGGGTCAAAGGTTAAGAGGGAGCCTCACTTGAAGAATCGTTTTCCTTGCTTTCCAGCACTCCAAATAGTGAACTTGTCCCATTTCGAAATGTACTGTTTTTGTAATCTCTTGAACCTGAAGTCCCAAATCGTCTGCTCTTTGACACTATGAGATGCGCAACTCTGATGATATCGATAGCAGACGACGTTGCAAGAAACCGGAAAATAGAAGAAATTAGTCATGACAAAAAGTTTCAAGTCGATACTTTTCCAAAAACACAATCTGGAACATCGAGACACTTGTAGAAAAAGTCCAAGTCTTCCGGAAATCCTTTGGGAACGTCTGTTCGGAATCCGCCGATTCTATCAAAAAGCGAACGACTGATGAACCAAGTGGGTGCCACAAGAGTAGGACCATTCGCAGTATACACTTGCTGAGTGATCTTATCGCCGATCATCGAGTTGGCCCATTTCGTATATCTCGTAGTCGAATCTTCTGGTAATCTGATGAACCTACCTCCTAAAAAGAAGATAAGACGATGTCTGGAAGCAATCCCTTAATCACCTACAAAGATAAGGTCGTCGTCTGATTTCGAAAGACTGTTGGCTAACTCGAGTTGCTTTTCTATTCTGTCTGGGAAGCTGACGTCATCGGCGTCGTTAAAGCAGAGAAACTTTCCTTTTGAAGACCTAACGGCGCAATCTTTCGCCGCACCAACGCCTGCAAGAACGTTTTTTTTGAAATATGAAAAGCGTATAAAAAGCGTACCGCCCGGTTCTTCAACATGCGAAATGACAACGTGAATTCCTGAGTTCTCGAATTCGAGCCGCATGTTCTCGAGAATATTCACTGTATCGTCTTCGCTTCTGTCGTCTGCTAAGCAGATCTGAACGTTTTCGGATAACTTCTATTCAATTTTATTTTTAAAAACCTCAATTTTGCAAGTTCCTCTGGCAGTTTGGGCTAATAGGCCATTGAGAGTTTCTTGAAGAAAATTAGCAGCGTTTTTTGCAGGAATGATGACTGAAACATCGTATTTGTATTTCATTCCGACCTGAAAAATTTTCGAAATTCCGAGAACTTCAAGGAGAAGCGAGACAGAAAATAGAAACTTCTAGAAAACAGTTTCAACAAAAAAAAACGTTTGGAATGTGCGATAAACAAGGTGCACTACGATGCTGCGCTAGTACGCTTCTGCGTCTCTTCAACTCGTACAGTCTTTTTTCCTAACGGAGGACATGTACACGAAATGACGGATGCTTTCGAGTCACGGAAAATGACGGTAAATGAATGTTTGTTTTCTAAAACATTTTTTATGCAGAAGCTAGAAAATAACAGTGACAAGTAAAGATTTCTATCTTTAGCGAACAGCGATTTAGAAAAAAATTGTCGGTCATCCAAAAAATTGATTCCAAACAAACTTCGAGCCAAAGTAGCTGAAGGTTCCGCAGATGACTGGCAAGGGAAGAGCGGGAGTCGTCGTTTCTTCTGAAAAAAGATGAGAAGGCTGTTGTCCAGAGACAATCGTACCGCTGGACAAGACAGTCAGAGTCGCAATGAGCCCGAGAAGGATTCCGAGAGCGGCGGCGAGGACAGCGACGGGACAGCCTGCGGAGGCGGCTTGTCCGACGAGAAGGCTGTAGAAGACGAAATCTCCGAAGCCGAGGCGCAATGTTTCTGAAAGCGAATTGTCTAGTTCTTCTCGACAGATCTTCGTACCTCCGTCATTGAGAGCGTCGGCTGCAGTGGACTCCCGCGACTCGTCATCCCAATCCGCGTTCGCCGCCACTTCATTCCACTGCTTCGGATCGAACTCCTCCGCAGTGCTCACACCAGTGTCCTCGGCGCAGCTCGAATAGGAAGACAGACTCCAACTCGAAGAATCGTCGGTCGATTCCTCGTCGCTCTCTTCATCATCATCGCTGTTCTTCTCTTTCTCGTTTTGCACCGGAGATGGATCAGTTTCCACTGAACATTCTTCTGTTCTCTAAAAACACTTGCATTTTTATCTCACCCAGTGGACTCTGTTCGCTGATTCCTGAATCCGGGTTGACTGCGATTCTCCGCTTTCTTATCTTCTGCACGAACTCGTCGTCCTGAGCTTCTCGTTGTGAATACATCTGAATCAGCTGCTTCACGTCTCTTCTGATTGTTCTTTCCTCGTTCAATTCTTCCTCGGCATCCGCTCCTCCGCAGATTCTCTTCTCGTCTGCTGCGAACATCAGGAACTTCAGAATCTGAGATTCATGATGGTTTCAGAGCTCTAAATTTTCGATAAGCACTTTGCTACTGTAGTCGGAAGCCTTCGTCTGAACTCTTCTGAGCGGACCGATCGAGGTCAGTACTGCGAAAATATCTGGAAACGTCTGGCTCTCAATGTTCAGCAGACTGAAACTTGCCCCAGAAAAGAACGGCCCACAGGACGAACCACGTGGTGAGTTGAGGGAAAGCACGCAAGTAGAAGACTGCGATGAGCGAGCAGTTGGACACGACGAAGCACTGATGGAGCCACAATGAGCCGTCGGTGAGGAAGGCGAAGATGCCGGTGACTCCGTAGACGAGAGTGAAGAAGCTGGTCAGCAGGACGGTCCAGAAGAAACCGTCCTTCGACTGCTGTTCGAAGATCTGCGAGAACAGGTCGTGGAGAGTCTGCGCAGAGACACCGAAGAGGATAA
This sequence comes from Caenorhabditis sulstoni, assembly GCA_963966605.1. Taxonomy (NCBI): domain Eukaryota; kingdom Metazoa; phylum Nematoda; class Chromadorea; order Rhabditida; family Rhabditidae; genus Caenorhabditis; species Caenorhabditis sulstoni. Next base: position 4,599,472 of record OZ016475.1, read on the forward strand.
GAAGACACGAGAGGGCGAGCCATCCCTTCACGATCTTCTGGAAGTCGTAGAGCACGAAGGCGAGCATCACGAACGACACGCTGCCCAGAACGAAGATGGTGCCGAATCCGTTGATCTGAAGAAGTGCTTCCTCTTCTGCCCCGCTCACTTTTCAGCCTCACCAGTCCGTCGTAGAGCGGATTGCCGGTGGTCGAATCGAAAGAAGTGTCGAGAAAGTACATCTTGCTCACTTCCTCGTTTATCTTCATTCCGTAGATGCCGACCCAGATGGCGAGAGTCAGCGACATGTTGGCCACCACGGAGAAGACGGTCCATCGGAGTTGCGAGGAGCCGACGAATTCATTGAACATGGTCTGGACGACGTGCATCGTCGGAGAAGACGTCATTTTGAGAAAAGAGATCCAAAGAGAGCGCGTCGACGTGGAGGAAGAGCGAAGAGATCTGTGCAAATGGAACGGGTCACGCGAAGTGGTTCACTGTTTCTCGACCGAAAGTTGGCAGACTGCCAAGTGGGCGGAGCTTTGTGTATTCGGAGATTCGTAGAATTCATAGAACTTTATTAGAAACATCGTTTTAGAAGGCACATACAAGCAACGGTTCGGATTGTCTGCTCGAAAAGAGACTGAACGAGGGGGGAAAGGAATCGGATTCTCACTAAAATTGACTTTGGTCAGTAACCCATTTGGTCGAAGAAGAAGAAGAAGAAGAAAAATCGAAGAATATTCCAAGAAAAACTAGATGAACACGGAAAATAGTCGACAAAATGTACAGGTAGTGTGGGGAGAAAGAGGAGTATTGCAGAGAGAAAAAGGCACTTCGGGGGGAGGGGGACCGTTTGGGGAGGGAGCACTAGGCTCGGTTGACGTTCTGACTGCTCGCGGAGGCCGCCATCACCGTCTCCGTCTCGTGGCGACACTCCGTCTTCAGACGCACAAAGTCCTTGGCTACCTAAAGAATGGGATCTTGAGATCTCTAGGAAAGGTTCGCGCTCACCTCGTCGGTCTGACGTTGCGACAGGATCCGAAGCAGAATGAGTCCGGTCTCGTCGATGTGAAGACGAGTCCCGAGTTGGACCCAAATCGAGCAGGATCCCGCTTGGTCGACGACCGAAGAGAGCTGGAGCACACCGACTCCGACGATGCGGTCTTCTCGCGCGAAACAGTAGTCCTTGACCTGGAACATGAGCTCGTAGTGCTCCGGCTCTCCTTCGTTTCCGAGGAAGCTGAAATGAGAGGAGCGTGAGAAACGAGTCGTCTGACCCTGTTTCGAACTGACAAATGGAACGTTTCGTTGAATTTCGGAGCCCAGTTGCCCGGTTTGCTCTTCGTCGCGCACTTTCTCTTCTTGTCCGAAAGATGCGGTCCGACGAGGTGAACTTCGACGAACGGCTTGAAGGCAGATGACGTTTGCCAGCGGAGATCGTTGGCGGCGAGGACTGAAACGAAGGAACGGATTGGAAGGATCCCGAGGAGGCGCTTACTCTTGACAGTGACTTTCTGCTCGCCCGTTCCCGGATGACTGAACAGATCCACTTGGACACTGACTTCTCCGACTGGCTGCTCTTGACTGGGCAGGTCTGAAATGAAGTGGAATGAGCACGAAACGAGGCGATTCGAGAGGAACCTTGTTGTCTCTGACTCGTGATGAACGTCTTGATGAGCTGCTCGGTCGTCTGTGTGTACAGACTGAGCGCGTATTTGAGGGACTGCAACTCGGGCGACTTCTCGAAGAACGACTTCTTGAGTCCTTTTCCAGACGCGTGGAAGCTGTCTTTGATGGCGTCGAGGGCGCAATCGAGCACTGTGCACTGCTTCGGAGTCAGCGACTTCTCGCACTCTCTCGCCATGTCCATCATGTCCTTCACCGAGTTCATTCCCTTGATGTTCTGGATGTTTGTCGACATCAGCTTCGTCATGTCTCCGATCTTTGCGTTCGGAAGCTGTTTCAGTAGTGCCTTGTCGGAAAGAGGCGGCAGCACGACTCTCTTCTCCATGTTCACGATTGTGATCTTCCACAGCTCCTTCAAGATGTACTTGAGCACTGTCTTCTCGCACTGGTCCGCATATCTTCGGAGGGATCCTTCGAGCAGGTCCATCAAAGGCTCAAGAACGGCATCTGCTTCCGGCTGCACCTGCGTCTTCTGCAGCTGCGGGCCCTTGATCTTCGTGAGAAGCACGCCGAGCTTCATCGTCTGCTCATGAATGTGTGGCTCGAGAGTGGCGACGAACTCTCCGGACAGCTTGTCAAGTACCGCGTTCAGCTTCTTCTGGAGCACAGTGAGCACTTGCTCGACGTGCTCATCGAGCGCCGAACCACCCATCGTCTCGTAGATCTTCTCTAGTTGAACACTGAAAATTGCGAATGAGCTCGGGAGGTTTCCGAACAGTTGCTCACCGTAATTGCTGAACGTTGTTCATCAGAATACATGCAAGTTTTTCGTCGTGCGCAAACTTCGGGAAGTCCTTCTGGACCATGTCTGCGTACGCGAGAAGCACCTTGTTCAGAGTCTTGCTGAACCGTTTCATCATGTCCGCAGCCACTTCCAGATTGGGGCATTCCATCTGGATGAGCAACTTCAGAGCCGCGTTCAGCTGGGTGAACACGTCAACCACACTGTTCGAGAACTTTGTGTGCTCCGACGTTTGCGGGAAGTTGTCCGCTTTGTCTCTGAAAGCGTGAAATGCGAGTTTGGAGGGACAAAGACAAGGGGCTTACACATTGTAGGCGTTTCTGAGAATGTCCATCGAATGTTCGTCGTTCTCATTGAGCCAGTCCATGACGAACGGGATGAACCAAGCGGGAAACTCGGGGATCGAGTTCTTATACTGAGGAAGCTCTTGCACGTACTTGAAGTAGAAGCCCTTGACTTTGAAGTACAAGTTCATGTAGTCCGGAGTCTTGCACCTCTTGTGGATGGCGTGATCTTCTAGGGCCAGTTGCAAGTCCGTCTTGTACATGCTCCACAGAGTCCCGGCGGACAACTGCCCCACGTTGAGCTCCTGCGGGAACTGGTTCAGAGCTGGAGTGTAGTTCTTCTGGTCGTCCTCGATGACGCGCATGATGTAGTCAATGAAGTCGAACCAGAACTGCACCGAGTCGGCGGAGGGGCCGCCCTGCTCGCAGCACGACTCGAACATCAACTGATACGTCTGCTGCATGCACGCTTTCGCGCATTCGCGAACCACATTCGATGCTCTCGGAGGGCTCGCCAATTCGAGAACCTGGCAAAAGGACGACGTGCGAGACAGACCGTGAACGGCGCAAACTCACTTTCATACGAAAGAACGTAATCGAAGTGAGGAGGTCGACCGTCGATTTGAGGTCTTGAAGTTTGGCTGGAGAGGACGACGGGAAATGGTTCTGAAAGAGATTTGCATTGATTTGGACCGGATGTTTGGAGCCCTCTCGACCGCTTTCGAGCAACTCGGCACCGACGAAAAAGCGAAAAGAGAAGCCACGATTCACGGCGAGCCGTCTTCCAAATGGGCTTTTCTATGGAAACTGAGCCTGCAGCGCTGGAGTGCGCGGAAAATTGCTCGTCTTTTTCGACTAGAGCCCATTCGATGCCGCCTTTGAGAAGACTCGAAACGTTCTCTTCTCATCGGAGCGCGTTTGCGATCACGTTGAATCAAGTGATTGCTTTGGGCAGTAATCGAGTGGCGTTTTCAAAGTAGTTAGCAAAAGAAGAAGAATGAGGATTTTCCTATGCAAGAGCTTAGTGCTTCAAAAAGCGGGAAGAAGAAAGAAGATGACTTGGGGCGAAAGGAGAAAAGAGAGAGGGAGGCGGTCTTAGAAAGTGTCAAGTGTTTTGGAATGTGTCAGAATGGTTGAGGAGGGGCCGCCGGAGAGTGCACACGGAGCACTTGTTCCCGTTTCGGAATCGAACTCGCAGAGTTTCGCTCTCGCGTCAACGTCTTCTCGGTCGATATCACTGCCCAACGAGAGGAAATCCGCAATTAATCTCCTCGAAAAAACAAGACGGGCGCGAGCTGCTCGACAGCAGATTTCTCAGAAATTCATGAGCGTCGCCGATGCGAGGATGGAGAGGGGGGACCTTTTTTCTAATATATATTATGCCACTACTACGACCACTAATGGAAATGTCGGTGTGTGTGTGTGGGAAGTTTTGAATTTCCAAATGACATTTTTTGTCTCCGGGTGGGTAAGCACGAGTGGGAGGAGACGAGAACATCAAGAATGAAATGAGGGTAACGAATCGGAGGCGACAGATTTCGTGGAGAATGACATCAGAGTGCGGAAATAGGACGAGGAGACATTAGGGCTCCTTGGCAGGGAGCGGCGGAAGCACGTTTCTCACGTCTTCGCGAATGATTTATCAGAAGGAGCGAGAGAGAGAGAGAGTGGGGAGAGCGGAGAGACGCAGAGGAGCCGCATATCAAGGGGGGTTTCGGTCGAGCAGAAGAAGACGATTCCAATTCCAATCTCAACCGACACATTCAATATGTCGGGTGGCTGCTCTCGACAAACAATTTGATGTCCTTCTCCGACGAGACGACGTCTTCTCTCGTCTTCTTCTTCTTCTGACGTCTTCATCGTCAAGAGAAGAAAGAGCGAGACGGAGAGCCGGGATTGGCACAGTTGTCGCCGAGCAACTAAGCTGCGCTCCGAGGGAGAATATAGAAAACACGAGCGAGGGAAGCGCGTCTTCTCTCGCCGCTCTCACCCGATTAGTGAATGAATTATGGGAGAGGACGGGATGAATGGCGTCGTGATGAGGAGACTCACTCGATACATGGACAAGTCTATCCGGAGGCTGTTGTGCAGCTGGTCCAGCAACTTCACGAACCGGTCCTTCCCAAAGTTCGACGCTTGGAATCGGTTCGGGGCGGAGACTGCTGACGTGGCAGCGGTGGTGTGCGCGTAGTACCTGCAGAAGAGACGGATTAGTCGATGGCGACGGAGGGAGAAGCGTTCTGCGAACGAATACAATTCAGAAAGATCCGCTGGAAGTCTTTCCTTTCCGACTGAGAATGAAAACAACAATACTGCACGAAAAAGAGACACAAAAAGGATATGAGGTGCAGTTTTGTTTGTTTGCAAGATTAGTCAGTTTCTATATGAGTGATGCTATTTTGAGGGGCCAGAAGACGTGAAGAAACGAAGAAGGTTTCAGATTTCACTCGCAAGAGTCTTACGCGTTGATATTGGCGAGCAGTGTGGAGAGGACGGCGGGAACTCCCGAGCACATGTACTTGGTGCAGAGACACGCGAAGTGGGTCATTGCCTGCAAACTCGACGAGATGCGAGTCTTCCAGAGACGTCGGCGCGTACCTGGTAGATGCCTTCGACTCCGTACCGCATCGCGAACTCGTCGGCAATCTCCTGGCCAGTCTCTTGGAAGCACACTTTCCAGCTGTCTTCTCCCTGTGCTTTTGGTAGTTTCACTTCGTCGTCGATGCAGTGCGCCGCGAAGAGGTGCTCGTGGAGGCAAGTGTACTGTACGTGGTACGGGGCCAGCGTCTCTTCTCCCTTGATCTCGACGTTGATGTGCAGTCGGATGGCTCCCGATACCGCGGACTTGTCCGTTCGTTTCTCTGAAAGCACCAAGACTCCCTCCTCTTCTAGACTCGATTCCCTACCCAGATTGTACCACACATCCATCTCTCCGGACAACGTGCGCACTTCGATGACTGTCTGTCCGAGGAAGTCGTCCGACTCTCTCGTCAGCTTCTGCCGCAGCTTCGACTTCAGATCGTTGTCTTCGTCCCACACGCGGACTTTGATGCGATCGGTCGCGTTGTGACACTCACTGCAAACCCATAACTCATGTGCGGCTGTCCCGGGAGGAAACTCACAAGAAGAACTTCTCGTTCCACACCGGGTTCAGCTCTTGGTGGATGGTTCTTGTCCTTCGTTTCGTCTTCCCGACTTGAGCCGTCACGTACGGATCACTCTTTCCGGTCTTGTCCTTGGCAATGAGTCCCTGGGCGCGGAGCACTGAAACAAACAACTCATTGTGACCTGGGAGTGTATCTGACCGGTCAGTGTGATCTTCGCACTCCACTTGGAGCTTCCCTCCAGAATCGACGCCTTCACAGCTTTCAACGTCTCCTTCTGCACTTCTTCGTCCACAGAGAACACGGTTCTGATCATCTCGAACAGTTCCGGCTTGTCCTGCTCCTGCACCTTCATCCGGTCTCTGACCACGTTCACCAGCGACTGCATCCTGTCCGCCTCCCCGTGCTTCGTCGACTTCTCGGCGGCCCTTTGCAGACAGTCCGCACTGATCAGCTCTCGGCACTTGTCGTGCACCTTCACCTGACACTGCGTGCACCTCAGACCCTGTCTCGCCAGTCCCCACAGCAGTCCTTCGCACTCGTAACAGAACGTTGGAGTCTGGAATGTAGTTGTCGCAAAGTTGTGGGGAGTCGTGGCACTGATCGGGTACAGCAAGGCTTGCAGAGTCTTCTTGTAGACGTGAGACTTCTGAAACTCGCACGTTAACAACACCGCGCTTTCTCTCGCCGAATCACCAGGTCTGTGTCCGCAAACGTCGTTCTCGCCGCATTTGCGAGTCCCGCCTGTGCTCGTTTCGTGGCCATCGTCTGAAAAGGGAAACGTTCGGAATGCTCGGAAACTTCTCATGCGAAGCGTTTCTTTCATGCAAGTATGCAAAATAAGTCTGAGATCGGTCTGAAATTCGAAGAGTTAAGCAACCAAGTGTGGGAGGGGAACGAAGCGAGATAATCTGCTCGGATCATGCAAGAACTCAAGGAAAGCTAAGTCAAAAAGCCGGTAGGTCGAGACTTCCGAAGCAGCCGCAAACTATCAGAACGAGGCGTCCGGAGGAGTAGCAGATTTCTTTGCCAAATCTTCGAGTTCGGACACCTCGTTCCGTTTCATTCGTCGTTTTTGCAAAACTCAATAAAAAAAAAAGGAATTGTTAGCCAAACCAGTAGCAGGTAACCAAATCAAAAAGCGAAAAGAGAGAAAAAAGGGTCATCTAAGCGTCTCATTTCACTTCTTTTACCGTCTCCTACTCTATTAGAAGTTGTGTGTGTGTGTGGTTGGAAACCTTACCTTTAGAACCTGAAAACGAGTGCGATTAGGGTGTGGAAAGGGGAAAAGTGAGGAGGAGAAGAGTCTCTTCTGACAACGAGAGAAGTTCACAAGAGTGCACTCAGGAGGCCGAGCCTCCGACTCACCAGCTCCGACACCAACGGGATGCTCGTCTTCGTCCGTGCCACGTTCATGTTCGGAGCCGCATCGATGGATTTGTAGAACGCGTTGGCGGCAGAGGATCCATTGCCGTCGAGCACGGTGCTCTGAAAACAGACACTTTGTCCTCGACCCCTCCCAAACCGATCCCATCCGATTCTAGTCAGGTCGGAGCCACACCTTCTTCCCTCTGTCTTTGTACACATCCAACAGCTGTCTTTTCTTTTGAGCTTTCGAATCCGACTCGCTCCTCACTGCCGGGGGTTTCATGCGGACTGTTTTCACTGGTTTCACGGAGCCCTTCGGCACTCGAATGTACGACATGCTCTTGCTCCGCTTCCTCACTGGCGTCCTCTCGTTCCTCCACAGTTCGGGACAGCTTCTCGCTTTCTTTATCTTCACTCTCTTTCGTTTCCTCCTACGTGGCATCGCAGACCGAACTCGTCGCACTTTCTTGAACGACTTGGAGAATGTGAGAAGTTGTCGCATCGGGTCCGAGTCTCTGCTCGCGGACTTCGGTGGCGGAGGGAAGGAGGAAGTGGGCGTGCTCGCCTGTTTGATCAGTCCCGACGCCGTGTGCGACGTCGAGATCTTCTTCTTCTTCTCGGACAATCTCAGCGTTTCTCTTCCGTACGGCATGTTTTTCGGGACTACTTCCACTGCGGACTCTGGTTTCTGCTGAATATCTTCCTGCTTCACTTCCTGCTTCACTTCTTGTTTCACTTCTTGCTTTACTTGCTCCTTTTCGGTTTTATCCGGAGGAGGTTTCATTTTCTCCAAGTAGACGCTCATCAGACTCGTCGTGTAGATCCGCTCCTTTCCTCCGTTCCGATCCTCGTACGACTCCTTGATCTTATAAATGCTCCTTTTGATCGGAGGATTCGGAGACACCGGAGTGGGCGGATCGCTGCAAGGACCCGGAGACATGGGCAGCGGAACGGTCAGACTCGGAGGGACCATCGAAGACGTCGACGGAGTTCTCGACGTCTCCGTCATCTCGGCCGACGCTGTCGACAGCGGAACAGGCGATGATCCGTTCGCGAGCGTTCCATTCTTCGACACGTTGTTGTTATTGTTGTTGTTGTAGATGCGGGTGGCGCCTGCTGGTGACGAGAATGGCGGCGCCGTGGCGCCATGCCCAGCCGGCGCCAGCTTCGGCCGGTACAGAAACAAATTTTGCAACAACGTTTACCCGGAACAGACCAGCGTAGTTGAGTCTCGCTAAAAGCAGAGGGATTGACGAGAAAAGGGCGGCAAAGAGGCGAGAAAAAAGGAGAAGACGGGAGCGGGGAGCACGAGGAGCAAGACCTCAAAATTCGTTAAAAGCTTTCAAGCGTGTCGGATTTCAGGAGGCGAGAAAACCTACTGGTCCTCATGAAGTGCAATCGGAGGCCTTGCGATATGTTCAGAAGAAGAATGCGTAGAAAACAAACAGAACAAAGGGATGTGGAAGTGAAGAAGGTGACGTGGCAGAAGAGGAAGAAGCCGTGAAGAGAGTAAAGTGTTCTCGAGGGAGCCGCGGAAGTGGAAGACTTTCAAATGGGGGCTTCCCTGCTTTCGAAACAGAAACACTCTCTGGTTCTCTGATCGATCCGGGCAGGTCACTGTGCTCGCTCGTGGCACGTGAGCTACCCTTTCGGTTTTGATAATAATGGCGAGAGATGAGCGGAATTATTTATGAGAGCGGGTCGTTGCACGAAAATGTTTCGACTCTGCTACTGAAGATAATCCAATGATGGCTCGAAATGAGAGGAAATGACGACGACTGAAACAGAAAGATCTTCTGACGTCAAAAACAAGGGCATACTCGGAAGCCCCCCAGAGACAGAACGAGCTGAAAGTGCTCCGCTCAGCTGGGCTCTCGGCTCGTAAACCGCGCGGTTCGAATCAGTGCGGCTCTTCTCTTTGGAGCCCGTTTCGGGAAAGAAAAATAGAAGGAGGATTCGAGGAATGGCAAGGAGAACACTTGAGAAATTAAACAGAAGAAGGATGCGCGGAGAAGAGTGTACTTTCGGGGGGACAGAAGCAGTTACTGCACACTCGAGAGGCGAGAAATCGGAAAGTTAGCGAGTGTAGATGGCGCGGTGCGACTCGGCGGGAAACGAAAAAAGGAGGAGGAGAAGAAGAAGGAAGAGGGGAGGCAGGAATAGTTAACTAGTTACTCACAAGGGCTCGAACAGCGGACGAAACCGGCCCCTCGAGAGGAAGAAAGCACTGGACGAGGGGCGGATTTCAAGAGTTTTTCATTATTTCATCTCCTCTCTCTCTCTGCACGGAACACAAAAAAAGAACTGCTTCTTTTCGTTCGTCTTCTAGAAGAGGCGACGGCAAAAACATGTCTAAATATGCAATACGGCTACAAAATGAGCAGTAGAAGGAGAGGCAGAAGCTGTAAGTTTTTGCGGCGACGGAAGTCTTCTTCGCCCTTCCGGATCATTTTTGATACCGGAAGATACTTCAGAAGTAGAAGAAGGCGTGGAAAAAGAAGAAGAAGAAGGGAGAAGTTGTGTGTGACGGGAGAGGAGGATATGCAAAGTACGCGAGTCGGCGAGATACTTTTGACGAAGCCAATCGCGGATCGATCCCCTCATTCCGAGACGTCATCGCAAAGTTCGGTCTTCGTCGGAAGCGAAGCGTTAGAGCTCGTTTCAACACGGAACCGTCGAATGCTCTTTGCTGGTTGCTGGTTGCCGATTCCGAAATCCCGCTGAGAGTGTTGCCACAGAAACAGGCATCCGAATGAGGAGAAGAAATACTTGATCAGAGATTGGAAGAGGCAGAGACGCGAGACGGATAGATAATTATACATTTTTGGCCGGGGCAGTAGAGAAGGACTCTTTTTTCGGTCGAAACTCGAGAGAGAAAGTGCCCCGCGGGGCATCCTTCACAACGAATAATATGTGTGCAGAGGAAGAGGAACGCGAGGAAAATAGAAGAAGAACGTGTGTGAACAAAGAAGGCGTTAACATGATCTCGACGGACCAAGAATATCATTAGCATTGGAAACGTCTATTCTTGAGGTGTGATGCGCGAAGAAACGTTTTCCCCTCGGGGCGGGAAGACGAGAAGTTTGACGAACAAAAGTATCCAATTTCGCACCCCCACACAGAAGACATTTTTGGGGTTGACTGCATCCGGGGGACCAGATTTGAGGGGGTCCGGGAGAGAAAAGGGGACCACGTCCATTCAAACAGAAGCAATGAGCGAGGCGCGTCGGCACGGAAAATTGGAGGGCGAGTGGCAGGAGAGACACCTTCGAAACGATCGGAGAGGGGAGAGAGAGAGAGAGAGACTCCCGAGGTGTCCCGGATGGATTTCAGGTTGGCAGCTTTGTGAAACAGGCGAGGGGGAGAAAGTGTTTTGTGGCCAAACAGGACTGAGTCAGAGATGCTTGAGAGAAGAGAAAACACCAGAAATCTGTCGTCGAGCACGCACTTCACAAGAAATCTCGAGGAACTACTGTCGGTTGCCACTACTATCGGAAGTCTCGAAAAGTCCACGAAGAGCTCCGGAGAGACGAGAAGTGTTAGTTGCTGCTGGAAAGGGCAGCGCGAAAGTGGAGTCCCGCCGGGGGAAGGCAATTATGAAACATAATACATCTATACAATGGACTCTGCCCCAACGCTGTCAGGCCAAAATAGAATCATGGCAGAAGAGAAGAAGCAAGCAGAAGAGGGGAGAAACGAGGTCACTTTGAAAGCAATGGTCCGTTTCTCGCGGAAAGAACGAGAAGCCGGGCTCGCGCTGACTGGAAAAACGACGAAGACGAAGCTGAATAATTTGATTAGGTGGTGCTGTTGGTGTGAGGTGTGAGGAGAGAGAGGGAGAGAAAGAGCGAAGCGGAGAGAAAGGGAGAGCAAGTTTACGGCGACAAGAAACACGCCTTCATTTCCCCCCTTTCTTTTCACGGTGACCTCTTTCGATTGACACAGACAGCGAGCTCATCCCCGGAAATCTGTCGAGAGTGAGTCAGAAGACGTCGAACACTTCATTTCGCGCGCTGAATACGTCGTCTGATTCGGTTTGATTGACGTCATATTGGAAGATGGAAGGGGGGAGAAAAATGAAGAAGGGAGGTGTTATTTGAAGTGTGATGATGAAAAGGGAAAATGAAATTATGTGAGTAAGAGAGGATGAGGGCTCTCTCGGAGCACATAATTACTATGGAGCGAGCGAGAGTTTCGGCCGACGGAGGTCAACGGCCACGGATCTCTCTGCCTCTCTCGCTCCTTTCCGCTTGACGGAAAAGTTCAGATTTCAGTCGCTTCTGGTGGTCCACTTTCTCGTTTTCCAGAGAAATCAGCAGAAAAGTCGAAGTTCTCTCGAAAATATTATTGTTTGTTTTGATTCCGAAAGAGGAGAACACTTCTCTTCTTCCCTTCAGACATCGCTTTCATTTGGAAATGAAGCCCTAGCTCGGAGAAGTCACGAATTCACTTCAAACATCAGAAGACAAACCCATCAGACACCAGTTGCAGGTGAACATCATGCGTGCTCCGCGAGCATCTAGAGCCGGAAGGGCTCTCGTGAAACTCAGCTGACCTGCCGGTCCGGATCGATGTCAAAAAAGGGAGGATATCGGAGAGATATGGAAGGGGGAGGAGCAGAACGAAGAGTGTGCCTGCCTGCGTGTGTGCCAACTAATAATTTAGGTAATTAAATCGGGCGGATGACTTGTCGACACGAGCTCGCGGAGCCCATCGCGATTGTTTTTGCATGGCGAATCCGCACCGTGTGCCAAAAGGACCATGAAATTTCGGGTGTGAGGGGATGATGATGATGCTTGTTTGTTTTGCGACGACGACTACGACGAACCCGCACAACAGAAGCACAAAAACGGTGGTGGTGTGGCAGGCAGGCAGGCAGCAGCAGCCGAAAAGTGGTTTTGAATTGAATTTTTAATCGTAGCCGTCAGGGAGTCGCGTCGCTGTCGCTGCAGCCGAGCTCCCCTTCTCTCTGACTCTCTGGCTCGAGAGAAGAAGCATTGTTCGGAAGAGAAAGGGGGGTTCGGAAGCGAGAAGGTGTTCGGGAGCGGGACCCGATGAAAACAACGCGAGAAGGTGCCCTTTGGTGGGCGGATTGCGACGGAACGAGCCATCGAAATGAGAAGACGTCGCAGAAGGTCTCGTGTCCGACAGACACGAATACCACCGACAACTTTCGGAATCGCGGCAGCTGGAACTATCAGAAATGCCAAAATAAGAGAGAAATCTCGTTTTTTGTGACTCTATCAGTAAATACTGCCATTCAGATTATAGTGTATGTCTGATAAACACGAGAATTTCGAATGGGAAAAGGAAGGGAAACGGGCGAAGGCTTGACATTGAAGAATGGTGGCGGCGAAGCTGAAAATAGGAAGAAAGGCGTCGGGGACCGCTGGGAAAGAGTTTGTTTCATCGAGACTTTGAATTATGAAGGCGTCACGCGGGGGTCAGTCGGAGAAGAGTTCGACGTCCCCCGGGGGGTGCTGCTGCTCGCGGAGCCACGGAGCAAAAAGAGCTGTGGAGCCAACCGACGTCGCGTCGAGCCGAAAAGGGATGTGTGCGGAACGATAATAATTCTGTGGGAGAAGACTCGTTGGATGTCGTCCCGGGTCGGTGGTGGTGTTGTTGTTGTTCTTTCTCTTCTTAGCTGTCGTCTTCTTCTTCTCCTGCTTTTCCAATTATCCCACTCCGGAAATTGGAGTGTGGCTCCGGCCCGACTAGTGAGAGACCCTCCCTCGTTTCCGCCCACAAACTCACCTTGATGCCGAGATCCGCGCACACTCGTTTGTAGGCCGAATGCCACAATTCCTGGTAGTTCCGCTTCTCCTCCTCCTCCTGGATCGTCTGGCGTGCAATGTCTTTGCACACTGCTGTCGTCTGCTCGTCCGAGTCGGCCACCGTGTGATCGGTTCGTTCTGACCTCGAGCCGTCCGCTTCATAGCCGCGTTCGTCCTTCGGCTCCTGAAATCAAATGTTGAAAACATCGTGAAAAAACTGATGACTTGGGATAGATTCTTACGAGCTACAGTAGCTCGGATTGAACTAAGATATGGTCCATCGACATTGATCTCATTGAACTCAGGAACCACTATTCCGAGCTTTGGTACGGTATCCCTTCGATAAACAAGCTTCATACATGAAACACGTCATGCTCGAGGCTACCCGGTTATCAGTATAATAACACCCTTCCGGTGAAATTTGGAACCCTCTCACCCGTCCAACTAGAACAATTTCCAAACTTGAATCGAAAGGAAGGAGAGGGGATTGAAAACGGAAATCGAAAAGCAGTCGTCCTGAGGAGAGAGGACTATTTCCCGCCCATTGGCACGTAATCCGGCGGCTCAGTGTTCAACCGGGGCGCCGTTTTCAGTGGCCGGTTGTCACGGAAACCCGCGCCGCCTCACCTGGCCCTCCTCGTATCCCTCCACGTGACTCTTCCAGTTGTCCTTCTCGTTGTCTTCCTCCTGAATCGAGTCGTACCTCCAATTATGGTGAGAGTCGGGCCTCCTCCCGCTGAAAAAACATTCCCGTTTCGTTCCAGAACACACGCATACCCATCGCCAAAGTCGTCGTAGTACCCTCCACCGCTATCGCTTCGTCTATCCTGTCTATCTATCGACGGTGTTCTTGTGAAGGAGTGTCTCGACCCCCGGTCAACTTCGTCGTACTGGTGAGTGTCGTCCGCGTAGTTCCACGCTTGCGAAGACGTCGGACGTGAAGACGTGCTCGGTTCTCGCCACGCGCCTGTTCGGACGTGCCCGTTCGGCGGTCTGCTGTTGTAGGAAAGCGGCTCGGATTCACCCCAGTACTCTCTGAAAATGACTTGCTCTCAGTTTTCCACGATTCCATATCTCTTACCCTTGATTGTAGTTTGCATTGTATTCATTCCTATAGTTGTTCTGCGTCGACGACGGATATACGGTCGGGTGATCGTCGAAATGGTCCTCCGAGTATGTCGGATTGAGTCCGAAGTGCTCGTCCTCGTCCTCCTCCTCCTCTTCTTCCGCATATCCGTTTTGATCGTACACATACTCGGGCTCGTTGTGCTCCAGAATCGGCTCGTCTCTCGGAGCCCGTCCGCTGGAAAGCGGCGTGTCGTACCGCTCCTCACTGCTCGACGCGTACCCGTAGACTTGGTCGAACTGGCCCCGAGAAGTGCGCGAGGACGGGCCGGGACCGAGCGGCACGGCCGGCTGACCGTACTCCCGCACAGGAGTCACCGTGTCCTCGTAGGCCTTCTCTTCGTGCCGACCGAACTGTTGCGGCTGCTGTTGGTACGAATTGCTGCCGCTCGGCGCGTACTCGTCGTAGTAGACCGACGGATGCTGGTCGTACGTGTCTTCTGTTTGGTAGACGTCGTCTTGATGATGTCTCGCGTGGTAGGCGTCCTCTTCGTCCTCATAACTCGCCTGCAAACGTCTCGTTTCGGCATCGAACGGGTGGAATTGGGGACTCACTGCGCCCTCGCGAGCATGCAGCAGCTGCCGACTGCGGTGCGGATGGAGGTGCGACTCGTACTGATGGGCGGAGCTGTTCGGGTGTAACTGGTGGTGGTTGACTGGAACGGACACGTCGGAGGTATAATCACTGTCTTCACTCAAACCCGCTGGAAGAAAGATCGGATGATCGAGGAACCCTCTTCTCTCACTTCGTTAGTCCCCCTAACCCCCCGCTATCAATCATTCTCTCCGAAAGCTCTCTAAAACTTACAATGATTGAATGGTGCCCGATGGTGGTTGTTGGCAGCCAGCTGATCCTGAAACCGCGATCCTTCCGGAGAGACGTCTTTTTCAAAGGGACTCACGTGTTCGATGAGTCCGTTCAGCGCGAGCAACTTCGACTGGATGTCCTCGTCGCAGCCATGCGCATCTGAAATCTCTCGAATAATTCGAACATCCAGCAGAGAATTGTTGAGCCGAGAGAGGAGAGAGACGGGAGAACTCTCGAGAGGAAGGCGCCACAGTGACACGGATCGAATGCATTTCGAATTGCGAATAGAAACGGCAAAGCACGGGAAGGAAGTCGGCGAGCAGAAGAAGGGACAGAAAAGAGACAGAGAGAGAGAGAGAAGAAGAAGAAGAAGCAAGTTTCGAGTTTTGACAGCAAGAGCTTCGTGGTTGGATATTGGCCATAATATGTGCGAGTATGAATAAACTATAAGCGAGCATCACGCTGTGCTCGCCGAGCTTCGGCCTGCTCGAATTTCGCGGGCCGCCTGGACAGACAAGGATCCTCTCGAGCGGCGAAAGTGGTGCGAGAAGAAAGAAGCATGTGTCAAAAGCAGCCGGGGAGAAAAGGCAGGCACGCCCGAGATTGGAGGCCCATTCCGGAAGGCGAATGAGACAAATTGCGCATCACAAAACCAATGATTGCGCGCCGACGTCGTCGGAAAACAGAAGGAAGAGCAAGGAGAAGGAGACGGATGTTGCCAACGGCATCGTCGTTTTGGATGATGATGGGTACTAGAAGACTACGGGGTAAATATTTGAAGAGAGCCAGAAGAGGAAGAAGATTTCCCGAGACAAATACAAATCAGAGGAAGAAGCAGAAAAGGAAGCAGAAGACGTCGAACAGTCGGAAGACGAAGACGAAGACGAAGAAGAAGAAGGAGGATTGTAACGGTGAGACTCGAAGGTCGAGGGGAACTCAGAGATAAACAGGTGGTCTC
Organism: Caenorhabditis sulstoni; assembly: GCA_963966605.1. Taxonomy (NCBI): domain Eukaryota; kingdom Metazoa; phylum Nematoda; class Chromadorea; order Rhabditida; family Rhabditidae; genus Caenorhabditis; species Caenorhabditis sulstoni. The sequence continues at coordinate 4,615,303 of OZ016475.1, forward strand.
GGCGACCTCTTCGCTCCCCGACGCAATACAAAGAATGCGAAAATAGAGAAAGAGAGGCGGAAGGCGGCGAAGAATAGAAAGAAGAGAAAAGTAACATAAGGCAGAAGATGATGTGGAAAACGACTTCTTCTTCTTCTTCCCTTCCTCCTCCTCCGCCGCCGCCTTCTTCTTCTTCTTCTTTTGCCGTTTGCTTCTTGGCGCCGTCGACGTCGTCCACGTCGAAGAAGAAGAAGCAAAAGCAGAAGACGTTGAAGAAAAGAAGAAGAAGAAGAAGTATGTGTGCCAAATTAGGAGCCTGAGCCGGCCGGAGCAGCTGAAGCTCGTTGGAGCAGTTGTTGTGAGTGAGGCCATGTGTGTGCGTTGATATGTCAAAAATGAGCAACATAACAACAAAAGGAGACGCTGTTAGAGAGGACAATATGCAATTATAGACTTAACGACTTGAAACTGCGTCCCCACTTGCTCTCATTATTTCGAAAACGCGCTCGGCGACGGCTCCGGCTCTCCAGAATGAGGGTAAACAATGCTCGAGACCCCCTTATTTGCAAAGAGGTAGAAGTGGTCGTGAAAATTGATGGAAAACTCGATACTTCAAGCGAATGGCGCCTTCGTTTCGTTGGTTTCCACAAAAAGAGCAACGAGTTCGAACGGCTCGAGAGTGCATCCGGATTATCAACAGAGAAGGAGAAGGAGAAGGAGAAGGAGAAGGAGAAGGAGAAGGAGAAGGAGAAGGAGAAGGAGAAGGAGAAGGAGAAGGAGAAGGAGAAGGAGAAGGAGAAGGAGAAGGAGAAGGAGAAGGAGAAGGAGAAGGAGAAGGAGAAGGAGAAGGAGAAGGAGAAGGAGAAGGAGAAGGAGAAGGAGAAGGAGAAGGAGAAGGAGAAGGAGAAGGAGAAGGAGAAGGAGAAGGAGAAGGAGAAGGAGAAGGAGAAGGAGAAGGAGAAGGAGAAGGAGAAGGAGAAGGAGAAGGAGAAGGAGAAGGAGAAGGAGAAGGAGAAGGAGAAGGAGAAGGAGAAGGAGAAGGAGAAGGAGAAGGAGAAGGAGAAGGAGAAGGAGAAGGAGAAGGAGAAGGAGAAGGAGAAGGAGAAGGAGAAGGAGAAGGAGAAGGAGAAGGAGAAGGAGAAGGAGAAGGAGAAGGAGAAGGAGAAGGAGAAGGAGAAGGAGAAGGAGAAGGAGAAGGAGAAGGAGAAGGAGAAGGAGAAGGAGAAGGAGAAGGAGAAGGAGAAGGAGAAGGAGAAGGAGAAGGAGAAGGAGAAGGAGAAGGAGAAGGAGAAGGAGAAGGAGAAGGAGAAGGAGAAGGAGAAGGAGAAGGAGAAGGAGAAGGAGAAGGAGAAGGAGAAGGAGAAGGAGAAGGAGAAGGAGAAGGAGAAGGAGAAGGAGAAGGAGAAGGAGAAGGAGAAGGAGAAGGAGAAGGAGAAGGAGAAGGAGAAGGAGAAGGAGAAGGAGAAGGAGAAGGAGAAGGAGAAGGAGAAGGAGAAGGAGAAGGAGAAGGAGAAGGAGAAGGAGAAGGAGAAGGAGAAGGAGAAGGAGAAGGAGAAGGAGAAGGAGAAGGAGAAGGAGAAGGAGAAGGAGAAGGAGAAGGAGAAGGAGAAGGAGAAGGAGAAGGAGAAGGAGAAGGAGAAGGAGAAGGAGAAGGAGAAGGAGAAGGAGAAGGAGAAGGAGAAGGAGAAGGAGAAGGAGAAGGAGAAGGAGAAGGAGAAGGAGAAGGAGAAGGAGAAGGAGAAGGAGAAGGAGAAGGAGAAGGAGAAGGAGAAGGAGAAGGAGAAGGAGAAGGAGAAGGAGAAGGAGAAGGAGAAGGAGAAGGAGAAGGAGAAGGAGAAGGAGAAGGAGAAGGAGAAGGAGAAGGAGAAGGAGAAGGAGAAGGAGAAGGAGAAGGAGAAGGAGAAGGAGAAGGAGAAGGAGAAGGAGAAGGAGAAGGAGAAGGAGAAGGAGAAGGAGAAGGAGAAGGAGAAGGAGAAGGAGAAGGAGAAGGAGAAGGAGAAGTGCGATGCCCCCCGTGGATGCAGTAATTAGTGTTTGTGGAGCTCAAGATTTATCGCCGGGCCACATCACGTTTCGATTCGGAAGCAGTAGAAGGGCCGACCAATTTCAGACCGGAAATACAAATCAGTCGGATTCGTTGCAAGTCCGTGTTTTCTCTTCGAAGAAATAGAGAAAGTGAGAAAATGGGAGTGATGCTGTTTGGGAAGAAAAGGCGGAAGAAGTGGAAGGAGTGATTCTCTCATGGGAGGTGTTGTCAGCCTTTTTCGCAGTGCCACCGGGATTCAGCAGAAGGGACATATTTCATCGAGAGTTTCAAACGGACCGCCCCTTTTCGAGCCATCAGAGACTTTTCGACGATTTCCGTTCGTGCACGGCGCGAGAGAGTTCCTCGTTCGATATTTTCTCTCAGAAAGGATTTGAAAGGATTTCGGGTAGATTCAATGTTTTCCCTATTGAGAACTGTTTTTATAGTCTTCTATCTCTCGCTCTCTTCCTGTCTCTCTTGTCTTCTCAGAAGCCGATGAGTCTCTAAAAGAAGAGCGACAGGGATTACGGTAGGTCTGACTCAATCACTCAGAAACTGCTTCTCTACGACACTTTACTATGCAGGTTCGTGTCGGAAAAGTCTCGCGGCGGCGGCGGCGATGTATAGAATGCGAAATGCGAAACAAAATGGCGGCGCTCGGAAAGAGAGACTCCCTTCAACAGTCAAGTCGAGAATTTATTCGAGAGAGAGAGAGAGAACGAAATGGTGCACAAAATGCATAGGAAACGGGAAGGGACCGCTCAACGAGACCAGGTGAAACAAAGAGACGGAGAGGCCGGGAAGTGCGCGCGCCGCCCGTTTTGATGTATGAGGTGCACTCGAGAAGGATCGCGGCGAAACGTCGGACTGGAAGTGGAGAGTGGCAGCAGCGAGGAGAACGACGTGTCAAGAAACGGAAAAGTTTCGGAAAGAGCAGAAAGAGAGAGAGAGAGAGAGAGAGAGAGAGAGAGAGAGAGAGAGAGAGAGAGAGAGAGAGACTGAGAAAGAACGGAAAAAGCTATTTGGAAGGAGCAGGCGAACGTCTCCGGCAAAAATAGAAGAACGAGATGATGATGATGATGATGTAGGTGTTGATGCAAAAGAACCATTGGAATTCAGTGAGACACCCCCATCAAACGGGTCTATCCATCAACAGTCTGACGTCGCGCCAGAGATTGCATTCGCAACATTCTCGCGGATCGAGCACAACTGACGTTCACAGGACTACGGAGATAAGCGCATCAGATGAGAGGATTGATCGCCCGGAAGGTCCGAAATGAACCCGATGAACTCACCGAAGGGCAGCTCGAATCGGACGTCCGCGAGCAAGTTGTGTCCAGTTGGCCCTCGTGTGCCGACCGTCTGACCGTTTCGAGTCTCCAGCTCGTGGTCCATCTGCAGCCATTGGCCCATTCCCGCCGCGTTACTGAAAACAAGAATCGGGAGGTGTCTCTTTCGACTCCTCACCTGTATTTGACTTCAGAAAGCGGCATGTAATGCACTCCTATCAATTTGTCCCATAAAACGCCTTTCGCCCACAGTTCGAGGACCATTCCGTCGTCCGGCCGATTCGTTTCACTGAAAACTCTCTCATTTCTGGGATTCCCTTCACAGAACGAGTGAAGCAGACACGTTCTGACGCCTCGCCATCACCCGAGCACTGGGGCTCAGACCGACTCACAATATGAACTCCTGCTCCCAGCACGGCAAGTTTCCTCTCACTGCCACCGTCGTCGACTTCACGTTCTGCAGTTTGACCGTCACATACGAGTTGAACTCATCTGCAACACACCCATTCTCATTAGTGTCAACGAGTCACTCAGCCGCCCTAATTGCCCTTTTCCGTGAGGTCGAAACTCGCAGCGAATTAGCGGCGCTGCCTCGGATCCCACAGCCCTTGCACCAATTGAATTCGGATTCGAAACGGCGCTCCGTAGGACTCCCTTCTGGGTCCCCCGTCCGCGGCTATCTATTTCTTTTGTGTCTGTGTGTGCTCCAAAGAGCCGTAATTGCTCGACGACGTCGACGAATACTCGCGACGCGCGGCGGCCATACCGCACCATTAACACAGCAAACACAATAATACGGGAGAGGAACGAAGGCGGAAAAACGGCGCGAAACCGAGACCTTTTCACTCCTTCGATGCACTCCATTTCGCGGTCGGAAGGATGAACCGTGAAAAAAGAGAACAAGGACAAGTCTCGAGGGAGCCATTCTCGAAGAAGCAACACGTCTCGGGGAACGAGAATGCGAGCGGAGTTTCGAGAAATTCTCGAGTCGGACTGTATCTGGAGGGGGCTGACTGTAATGGAAGAGAAAGGGCCCTCTCGGATCCCAGGCCAGACTGAGTTTTCAATTCAAACAACATGCAGAAGTTTGACTTCACGGTTCCTGTTTTCATAAAATTCTTCCCGATTGAAGGCTGAGATTCTCAGTTTTTTCCGCAGAGTTCTATGCTCGTTTCATTCATAACTTTTGAAATGAATTTCGAAAGTCGATGGCCTAGGATCCGACGTTTCCTCTTCCACGGTTATCGTCCTCGCCGGATCTCATTCGTCTTCTTCGTCATCATGTGACCCCTGTTTTCCCCAGTGGCTCCTTCCTTTGTTAGGTGCCCATCTCCTTGTTTCTCCACTTAATTTCCTGCGCGAAAACTTTCTTCCCCCTCTTTTCCTCTTCTTTTTTTTGCCTCGTTTTCTTGATCGAAAAGAGGACCGAAATTCGATTAAAATGCAAAAACCGGCGGGCCGGAGCGTTTCTCGTTCGGAATACTAAACGCGCATGACGACGTGCAAGTTGCCGCTTCTCTCTTGACTCTTCAGCCTCGTGTCATCGACACGAAAAGCCGTCGAGATGAGATTTATTATTCGGCCGAAAGAGGGCGAGGCGAGAATGACAGGTGTCACGGATGATGAATTTCTGAGGGTCGCGACGACGCTGGAAGCGACGAATCGGGATCGCTTAGCGACCCGCCGAGGGAGACATCTTCTCGTTTTTTGCGGGAAAGGAAACGACTCACCAACAGCTCCTTGAAGACGTGCTTTTTTAACTGAAACAATCAACGTTAGCATCTCGTCCATTTCGGGCGGACGACGCCGGCGAGTTGGGATGGGGACGCCTCGCGTCGCGTGGCGGGCACTGTCTCTCGAACAAACAACAACTCACTGGTGATGCAGAGCAACCTCATGCTCATGCCATCTGGAAATGGATCGTCCGAGTAGTCGGGATCTCCTCCGCCGTCGTTCGGGACACACGTGGCGGACGGTGCGGGTGTGGAGGAGGAGGCGGCCTCCCCCGAAGGGTACGCGCCGCCGACCAGTTGTTCTAACGCCGAGAACAACTTGGTCTCCTGAACGGATTCGGTTTCTTTGGTAGCGGAAGAAGAAATCAGAAAGATTCGAGCGGATTGGCATAGTTCAGCAGGTTCCCCCCTCTCGCAGCCGCAAAACGTGGGAAACGGAAAAAGTCGGAAGGCGGCGGGGAGCTCTGCTAGAAATTAGTATAGCCTAGAAGGAGAGCCTCCGACGTCTTCTTACTCTGCATTATAATGAAAAAATTTCTCTTTCATTCGTCTCGGAAGAAAAAACAAAACAGATCCTTTCTTCTGCGGCTGAAAAAGACTATGATTCTTGGGGGTTTTTGGGTGCGGACTTAATATGGGAACGCGCGGAAAAGTGAGCAGGTACTGTTCGTGCGGAGGTTCACTGAAACGGGGCGGGGTGAAAAAGTAACATTTCGAGTTGTGGGGGGTTCGACAGAGAAGAGAGACAAGGGAGCCCGGTGGACACGCAGAGCCGGAATATGTATAACGGCGAGTGCGGAGAGCTCTCTCTCTCTCTCTCTTCGTGTGCTTCTTCTTGCTCGCCGTTGCTGCTGCCTGCTGCGGCTGCCATCCAAAAATTCGCGCGACGAGTCGTCGCGGCCGTTAGAATCGCAGACGACGCGGCGACCGAGTCATCGAGAGACTCAGAGAGGCACCACGCGGAGAGCCCCCCCAGGCCTGTCTATTTGGTGCCGCTCCACCCTTGTGTCGGGCGGCGATTTGGGTGAGAAGAAGAAAAAGGAGAAGCAGAAGAAGAAGAAGAAGACAGACAATGGGTGCCCCCCGAAACGGACGCCGTCCGGACGGCTCTCACGCTCAATTGGCCGTCAGACGACGACACTCGATTCGAGTCTTCCCGCGGAAAACAGCGCTGATGCCATCCGAAACGAGGGATAATCTCAACAGCCGCGGCGTGTTGTCTCCGTACATTCTGAGTCAGAAGGATCCGGAATCGGCTCACTGCGTCAGAACTACAGCCAGTCTTTTACAGACTCGAGTCGACTCTTTCGAAAAGCGCGCTCTTCTTCACTCTGTCGCTGATCTTTCGATCGATACTACTGTTGTAAATATGTGA
>OZ016475.1:4626704-4766704 GCA_963966605.1 Caenorhabditis sulstoni
GACGCGCACGGCTCACACACTCGCCTATCTCGGATCAAATATCTTCGGCTTCTCGACGTTTTGACGCGTGTCTCGTGGAGCGAGCGAGCGAGAGAGACTCGGCGGAAGCGACTGAAGAAAGGTCGAATTACGAGAGGAACATCTTGATTGATTCGAAAAACGACCCGTTTCTCTCTCTCGGGCTGGCCGAGTCGGCGGGTGATCAGTTTAACAGAAAACAGCCACTACACAACGAAATAAATCACTCAGTGGATCGGATGTTCGAGAAGATTGCGATGCGATTCGAAGTTTGCATTTGTTTCAATCTCTCTTGAAAGCACTTGTTCATGCGATCGCTTTCGATGTCTTTCGTCTAAATACTAGGAAATTGAACGAATTTCCACCTAATTTCGAACGAGACTTCTCCTGACAGTGTCTCTGGGGTTGGGCTCTGCCAAGAATCTTTCTAGAGTCTAGTTGAGTGACTCTCTTCGTTTCCTACACTCTCTCGCCATCTCCCCTTGTCGCCTAGCGACCGACAGTTCCAGAGACAATGGTGTGTCACAATATTGTGCACAATTTTTTTTGTTCAGTAGAACGGTTGTCTAAAAGTTTGCCGCCAGCAGGGGTCGAACCTGCGACCTTGGGCTTATTAGACCCACGCTCTAACCGACTGAGCTATGGCGGCCGACATGTTAACAAGTCATAGGTGTCTTGACGAAATAGATCGTGATAAATGTCGAGAAGTAGGTCAGTCTGACGACGGGAAATGGGAGTTTTTGTTCGAAAAGAAAAAGTGGTGTTTCGCTTTGTTTCGAAAGGCGAGAGTCTTTCGGCTTCTCAGAACGAGAACGTCAAAAATCATCTGGGGAATTGAAAGAAGTTTGTGGAAAAGCAGAACAAACGGAGGTCATTCGGACTCTTTTGGTGGTTGGAATGTCACCGAAAAAGGAAGTATCGGAATGTTTGGGGTGACGAATGTGACGGATGGTGACAAAACAAAGAAGAAGAAGAAGAAGAAGAAAAAGGAGGAGAAGATGGAGGAAAAAGAAGAAAAAGGAGAGGCACGGAGCACAAAACCGGGAGTCAGAATTCAATTATAGACGACTGTGGTCTCGCCGCTGCAGCCATGGTTAATCCGGAGTAGTGTCATTCCGTGGCTCTAATCATGAGCGCGGATTCTCGCGGTGTTTGCTGGATGAATGGACGGAACATCGTTTATTATGCAAACGCGACTACTTCCGTCTGCAGCACAACTTTCTCCTCGTCGTCGACGTCTTCTGATGACTCCCTCCCGATTCGCCTCATTAGAACTTCGCCCGCTTTCGCCATGATTGTGAAGAAAACAAACCCGCATGCGATGATGATTGCTGAAACGAAAACAGTCTGAACTCGTCGCGAAGATCGGAAGATACCTGAAGTGATAATCAAGAACCACGTCGGTTTGGTGAGCAGGAATCCGACGAGGGAGGCCGCCTCGAGAAGGTAGATGAGCGCAGCGATGACTTGTCGATGGAGGTGAGAGCCGAGGAACGAGCCGATCGGCGCTGCAAGGATCGGAATGGGGAATCGGACGCGACGCCACTCTCCTACCCATAGTGGCAACGACCGGAATCGTGCACGTGAAGTACTTCCAAGCAATGTCGGAGATGTCCCCCATCATGACAGCCCGGTACCAGAATCCAAACATCGAGACGACGCCTGGAACAAGTTGACGAGTCGATGTTGTGACAGTCTGGCAGTGGCTGACCTTTCAGGATCATCGTCGTCGGGGTGGCGGTCTTCTCGCTCACCCGGAACATCAGCGTCATCATCGAGAACATGCAGATGTCGATTCCACTTCCCGCGAAAGAATCGAAGATCCCGCCGACCACTCCCGTCAAAAAGAGAAAACTGCCTTTCCAGAAGCAAAAGTCGGGGATCTTCACGAAAGTGGGTCGCTTCTTCTGAGCATTCAGGAGTCCGAGGGCGAATGCGAACGACGTCCAGATCGACACGAACATCATCTTCTTTTGCGGTCCAGTGAACAGCGGATCAAACTGGAACCGAGTTTCAGATGGGAATGAGTGTGTCTTTTGCTGCGATTACGCAGTGAACTCCGAAAACGAAACCTGGTAAGGCTCCGAGAATTCCGAAGATGATGGCTCGCTCATCGAACTTGACCTTCATGAAGACTACGCAAACAAACGCGGCCATCATTCCTGACAAGTAATCTATTTTTTTAAATCGGAGAGAGATACAGTACCTATGGATTGGATCATGAGAGCAAAGTCACGAGCAATGGACGGAGCCAGATGGAGCACAAGAGTCATGACTGGGAATGCGACAGCTCCGGCTCCCTCGGCGGTCATTCCAGAGATCAGGGCTCCGACGACCATCGTGACCGGCATGTGCCAGTAATCCGCGTAGAAGCGGAAGAAGTCATGTTTGATTGCGGTCGCCCACCAGAGAATCTGAAATCGTCCGCCATAAAACGGAGATCAGTCGGGAACGAACGTGAATGATAAGGAAGGGAATCAAGACGGCGACAAACTTGCGATACTTGATGAGAATGTAGTCTGCGAAACTCGCATTGACAGGAAAGTTCTCGATCTTCTCAGCGTGCTTTTCGTCCAGCTGTTGTCCTGTAAATCGAATGGATAGGGTGGAGAGAAGAGGAAGAAGAAGACGGACCTTCGAGCAGATACTTCTTGCACCACGAGCCGATTCTCGAAGTCTCTTTCTGTCGGCTCATTCCTCGTTTTCGAGCCCCTCCGGTCCCCGTTCATATAAATATGATTCCTGTGCACGACCTCAACCGGTTTGGCGAACAAAAAGGCGGGAGCTGGATACCATAATACAGCTTTCAAATCCAAAGTTTGGCGCAGTACGCAAAGGCGTTACGTCACAAGACCAGTTGAGACGATGTCGTTCAAAGATGAATGATTCCTCTGCGGCTGCACTTTCCGATCGTAGACATCCGATCCGAACGTTTTCGAAGGATCAATGAAGCATTCGAATCGAACCAAAACACAAACAATTGATATCAGGTGGAGGGAAACAAGATTTCATTGTAATTGAATCGGAAGAAAGAGAGAGAGAAGAGGACGAGACACTTCAGATGAAATTTGAAGTTCGTTGAGAGGGACTAGAAAACGACTGCCGGCCCTCTCGAAGGCGGATTTCGACTGAACGTTTCTGATTTATCGTTTTACGTCTTCAGTGGGTTTGATCTCTGCAACAGAAAGAACAAATGATTAAAGAACAAGAAAGGTCAAACTGAATTCAAGAGAATGCATTTCCAGTCACCGACATTTTTCTGAGCTTTTGATGTTCTTCGGAAGTGGCAGATGAGGTGTGTGCTCTGAAAAGCAACGAATGCGAGTGAATAGAATGCGCGATCTCTCATCTTCCAAAGATGCTGTTGTTTCGGATTCCGAAACCCGTTTCACCTCGAGATTCCCTCTTCTTCCGATGTTTTGTCATCATTCTTTGTTTATTCCTCGCTCTAATGATGTCTGAAGCGCCAGCAGAAGCAGGAAGAGGCGAAGAGTCGAAAGTGCTGAGATGGTGCAGGAAGTACCTGCTCGAAGGTGAGAACTCGAACAGAACAGTTCGGAGATCGGCAGTTTCAGGGCAACAGCTCGACGAGAAGCACGTCGAGAAAGTGAACAACTTCCCGGAAAACCCGACGATCGCCGACTACATTCTCATCAAGTATCGCAAGTTCGTCGCTGTTCTCATCCCGTTTTGTCTGGTTCAAGTCAGTTTTTTGAACTTCCCTATCACTCTCAGAGTCAGTTTTTCGTCAGAGTTTCTGGTGGGCGACCGCAATCAAACATGACTTCTTCCGCTTCTACGCCGATTACTGGCACATGCCGGTCGCGATGATCGTCGCTGCCCTGATCTCTGGAATGACCGCCGAGGGAGCCGGAGCTGTCGCATTCCCAGTCATGACTCTTGTGCTCCATCTGGCTCCGTCCATTGCTCGAGACTTCTCTTTAATGACTCAATCGATAGGTATCTGATGAACAAAGAGTGACTCCGTTCTAGAATATATTCAGGAATGATGTCCGCATTGGTATGCGTTGTGTTCATGAAAGTCAAGTACGAAGCGATGGCAGTGTTGTTCGGAATCGCCGGAGCCATACCTGGCTTCGTTTTCGGAGTCCACTTCGTAACTTTTTCCCCTCTTCTCCTCTTTCTGAACATGATTTCAGTTCGATCCGCTGTTCACTGGATCTCAGAAGAAGATGATGTTCGTGTCGATCTGGACGTCGTTCGCATTCGCCCTCGGACTCTTGAATGCTCAGAAGAAGCGACCCACTTTCGTGAAGATCCCCGACTTTTGCTTCTGGAAGGCTCTGATCCTGTTTCTGACCGGGATCGTCGGAGGTGTCTTCGATGCGTTCGCGGGAAGTGGAATCGACATCTGCATGTTTTCGATAGTCACTCTCTTGTTCCGAGTCAGCGAAAAGACTGCAACCCCCACCACGATGATCTTGAAAGGTCAGTGCGGAGGAGCGCGGTTCCACCATAGTTCTCTTGCCTCTAGGTATCGTGTCAGTGTTCGGATTCTGGTACCGGGCTGTCATGATGGGAGACATTTCGGAAACGGCTTGGAAGTATTTCACGTGCAGCGTCCCGGTCGTCGCAACCATGGGTAAGAGAAGAAAACGGAAGCGTGGCGAGCGTGTCTTGCAGCGCCGATCGGCTCGTTCCTCGGCTCGCACCTCCATCGACAAGTCATCGCCGCTCTCATTTATGTGTTGGAAGTGGCCTCGCTGATTGGATTCCTGCTCACCAAACCCTCCTGGTGGCTCGTCACAGCTGCCGGTTCGCTTTCGAAACGTTCACTTTTTGAGAAGACTTTACTTTTCAGTCATCATTATCCTGAGCGGTTTCGCGTTTTTCACGATCATCGCAAAGTCCGGCGGAATATTAATGAAGAGAGAGGAGAGAAGAAATGCGGCGGAGAAGAAGGAAAACTTCGAGATGGCTGCCTGAATTATTCATCCATAATCCATAATTTATTTCGGTTTCCTCGCCCTCCGATAAATCTTTTCGTCCCGCCCATTTCACACTTCTCACCCTCCTCAGCGCGAAACCCACCAATTATCCATTCAGAAGGCGAGCGGCGAGGGGTCCGGCCGCCGGAAAACGAAATGCCTTCGACGAGGTCTCCTTGTTTGTTTCATCGTTTTCCCACGTACTCTAGACACTCCAAGTGGGCCAGCGGCCACTTCAGAAGTCTTCCTCGCCCCCCACGACACTTCCACAAGAGTTATGGCAGAGAGCCGCGTTTCGTCGTGCTTGTATTATGTGTTGACATCGTCATGATCCTATTCACAATCTCTTTTTTGACACTAAACTAATTCGCGGCGCGTCTCCGTGCCTCCGGGGGGAGCCGCCTCTTCAAATTCTGTATCAGACTGCCTCGTGCCGCTTCTTCACGTGGCCCTTCGCTGTGAAAGGAAGTGAGGCACTAATTCATTGTTAGGCCACGACCACTTTGACAAGTTTTGCATCCGAACAGGCGGAATGTCTGCGTCTCTTCGACTCGCGCACTGTCTCGCTCGTTCTCAAGACACCCATTAAAGCCTGCTTTGGCACGAGAAAGAGCGAAAAAGTTCGGAGGCGCGTACGGCGGAGCACGCAGGAAAGGAAGAGGAGGAGGAGGAGCGGCTCGTGTCGTCGCACCAGGGTCGTCATTTTTAGCACTTCTTGTCTCGAGCAGAGCGGCGGCAGTAACACGAGAAACTGCTTCATGGACCTTCTCCTTGTTTTTGTCTTCCTCCTCCCACACTATATCACTTTCTCACATCTTTTTGCCTCGTTTCGACTCTCGAAATATGAAAAGCGACGGCATGTCGGCCTCTTGTCAGTGCCCACTAATCCCGCGCTCCTTGTACTTCTCTCGCAACACTTCCCCGCTTCCCGTTTCCCGACGCGAGTGCCTCTTTCTCACAGATTTCTCCTCGCTCCTCCGTTCGTCAACGTGTCCGTCTCCCCCGTTACTCTCACGTATTGCCTGTCCAGCAGCAGTTCACAGCTGACAAAAACAACAACCGAAATATATATATATCCCTCGTTCTCTCTCTCTCTCTCTCACTCACTATTTTCTTTGATTTACCGATTCCGTTCGAAATGTGTCTCAGAAAAGTTTAACAAGATGCAATCCGAATGATCCAGTTCAAAGTGCTCCTTACTGTCAGCCTCTTCCACCAACCCCCATCGTCCCCTCTTCTCTTCCTCTTTTCGGTTTCTTATTAGAGCCCTCCCGCGACCTCATTATCCTTGTCTTTGCCGTATTCGCTATTTGTAATCCTCCTCATCTGTCTCCCATTTCAATACCAATTTCCGGACTGAATTAGAAGAACTTTGCAGGCTTTGGACACTATGAGATGAGGCGGCGGTGCCCCCCGTCATTATGCGTCGTCGAGCCGAACATCTCCTTCTGCTTCTCCTCCCGGTGCTCCTCTTCGGACTGTCGACGGCGACGTCGCAACACGAATGCAAGTGCGTCCTGTTCAACGTGACCGGCGGCACTTTCCAGTCGCCCGAGTACCCGGCGCCGCTCGATGGCATCCCGTGTCTCTTCTATCACTTCCAGGTCGGTTCCTTTCCTTCTCTCCCTTTTCACGTCTTCTTCTCCTCCCGCAGGCTCCTCCTGACCACATCGTCCGTCTCACATTCGACGTCTTCCATTTGCCGCCGCGAATCGGAGTGTGAGTTTGTCCGAACAATGCGGTTTCCGCTCGAAACGTCGCCCTCCTTTGTTGCAGTTGTTCGTCCTCAATTATGCTCTTCGACCATTCACCCGACGGCCTTATCGAGTTTGGAGAACGTGCCGACTTTGAGTTTTGCGGCAAAGAAATCTCGTCTGGACGCCAATTCTTTTCAAAGTGAGCCAAAAGAATGCTTGGGAAAAAGGGGGGAAGAAGAAGAAAAAGCGGGAGGGCACTAAGTAATTCGCTTCAGGGCGCAGCACTTTCTATTGCAAATAACGAGCGGGAAGGAGGCGTCGCGTGGATTCCAGGGATCGTTCCTCGCGATTCCGAAGAGCAACTTCACGAGCGACGCGGTCGAAATGGCGGAATGCAGCTACCGAGTGGAGAAGAACAAGGTGGGAGGGACTAGAAACCGACACTCAGTCCCCCCTACGATCAGTTACAGGCGATCATCTACTCTCCCGAATACCCTTACTACTATCCTTCGAAAGTCAACTGCACTTATCACATTCCACAAAGGAAAGGATTCCAGGTGAGACGAGATACCGTATTCCGAGCTCCACCCCTTTTCCAGATCGTCGTCAACTCGATCGTGATGGACATCGGAAAGGACTCGATGCTGCAGATCTTCGAGGCCGTCGAGGGAAAGTTCGAGAAGCGGCTCATCGAGATGGTGACGTCCGTGCAGAAATCCGTTTACGTCTCGTCGACCTCTTCGCTTCTGATTTATTTCTCCGCCGGGAATAACGATGTCGAACGGGTTCGTGCCCTTTTTTCGGTTTTCGAAAAGAAGTCGCCCCGGAGATAGGAATGAAGCAGAAGACGTCAGAATGGAAGAAGAAGAGGAGCAGCGTGGGAAACTTCGGCCGGGATTTTCGTGTTTTGTGTGTTTACAAAGAACCAAAGTCAATTTAGAAGAAGATGAAAACATCAAAAAACAAAAAGACGTTCCGATTGGGAAATGCGATTTCGGAATGCGATTATTCAATTAGGCCGTCCTCTCCGGAGGTGCGAACCGACTCGCATCGAGTCGCGGGTACTGTAGACTTAGAGATTCGCGTTCCCAGATTCGGCGAAAAAGGATGAGGTATCTCTGATCTCATTCTGAATCGCGAACCGAGGAGAACCATGAGATCCGAGAGCGCGCTGAGTGAAATCTCTCTCCCGCCCGGAAAGTCTCGATTCCCTTCCACTCCGGTTTCATTAGCCGGACAAGTCCGGGAAACACACTGCTAATCGGGTCTCATTGATGGGTTTTTTTCCCGTTACTCAAAAACCTCCTCTTTTTCTTCGTCGTCTTCTTCTTCTTCTTGTCTCCGGTTATGTGTGTGTGTGTTGAAGCAATTTAGAGTGTGGGCAGGCAGTGTTGTTGTGTGTTGCAGGCCGTTGGCTTCGTAATCGAATTGCAGTACTCGAATGCGGTTTGGAGCCAATCTCCGGGTGAGTTGAAGGAGGAGAGAAGAAAAATGGGAAGGAGGGGAAGAGCGCGAGAGAGAGAGAGCGCGCGGTGCTCGGAGGAGGAGCACACCTCCTTGCTCGGCGAGCCCCCGGCTGCTCCTCTTGATTCTCCCCGTCGCCTCGAAGCCCATTCATTTTGCGCCCTTTGGCCAGTGAATCAAACGGGCGTTCCCTCTCATTATTCCGTCTCTTCGAGCCCCCACTCTGACACCAAATTCTCAAGCTGGGCCTCTCGACTTTATATGCGAATCTATGTGATTTTCATGATATTTCTCGAACATGTTAACGGTGAGAAACACGTTTGGAGGCGGGAGAAATTTAGAAAACTGATACTCTTTTTCGAAGTCTAAATGTTCTTCTCGTAATATGGGATCAAATCAAGCGTTTAGAAGCCAAGTCTGAATGTCAGCTGAACATAAATTCGGAGAACTTCAAAGAAGGGCAGTTGTCTTCGGAGAAGATCGGACGGTTCGCGTCCTCCTCGATGCCGACGAAGTGTCAGGTCGTGTTCCAAGGCTACCCGAACGAGAAGATCAGCATCCAGTTCACCCATTTCAACTTGTATGTCCCCGATAACAAGAACGTCACGAAACGGTGAGACCTCGAAACAGAACGTTCGTACATGAGCTCGTTGTTTCAGCTGCACCGAAGTGGACAACCTGTCCGCGGACGTCCGCGTCGGCTCGCGGCTCTCGAGAATAGACGAGTGGTGCGGCAGGAGGACTCCTCCGAACCTGATGAGCAGCTCGAATCTCCTGCAGCTCGAGTACAACACGAAAGTGAGTGTTTCGTCGCGACACTTCCGAGCGAAACTCCTCTTTTCAGTCGTCGAAAACGATTCGTGAAAGTACGAATGAGGACATCGGTTTCCGATTGGATTACAAGTTCCACACAGATTGGAACATGTCAAGCATGAAGGCGAAAGTGGACAAGAGAAAGGGTGAGGAGGGGCGAGTCGGAGGGAAATCAGTTCAGTAGGCTCCCTTCTCCAGAATGCCGCTTCTCGTTCAACTCCTCCGAACACACGAACGGGAAGCTCTGGTCGGCCAACTATCCGGGACTGTACCCGAGGAACATCTACTGCGAGTACATCTTCCACGGAAGCAACGATCAGGTTGTCCACATCCACTTCGAGTACTTCGACGTCGAAGGATTCAATCAGTACGTTCTGTAGAAGTGTTCGCCCGTCGCGAAGAACTGATTTCTTTCTCAGATGCGACGAGACGACTCAAAGCGACTACATTCTTTTCTCGAACTATCAGACTCACGACCGAACGAATCGTCGTTTCTGCGGCAAAACGGCGCCGAAAGGGCCGATTCTGTCCGAGTCGAACTACTTCCGGATGATATTCTCGACGAACGACATCTTCGACGCCACCGGATTCTACGCCCATTACCAGTTCATCACGCAAGAGAAATCTCAAATCAGTCGGGTCAAGCTCACGATATCTTCTAGCCATCCTCCGTTCTCCCACTTTGTCTTTGTGATATCATTCCTGTTTTTCTCCGTTCTCTACACTTTTTAGCCGATGATTCCTCTACCCTGAATAAATGTTTTTGAAGTGAAAAACACGACGTAATAACTGGTACTGAAGAACGGTTTCGTAACGAAAGATGGATATCGGGAAGAGATTGGATCAAGAGAAGGGTATAAAAGGGAAGAGTGCGGACGGAAGGAACACACTCGTCCCCGATGTCCAACAGCACTTCCTACTACTTCATCCTCTCGGCCACCGTCGGCACCTCGCTCGTCGTCGTCGCCTCGCTGCTGACCCTCTGGTCCATTTCGCTCGATATCCAACAGTTTGAGCAGGAGATCAACGCCGAGATGGCTCACTTCAAGGTCCGATCCAACGACGTTTGGGATCGCATCGTCAAGGGACGCGCGATGGACTCGACAGACTCCCCGTCGTTCGGAAGAATCATTCTATCGAAAAGAGCCGCCGGGTACGCGACCGGAGACGCCGGAGGACAGTGCAACTGTGCTGCTCAATCTACCGGATGCCCTGCCGGACCACCAGGAGCGCCAGGAGAGGACGGAACTCCCGGAGAGCCGGGAGAGCCTGGAAAGGACGGAGAGAACGGAGCTGCCGGAGTCGCTGACTCCTTCCTCGGGGCTGAAGGAAACTGCATCAAGTGCCCAGCCGGACCACCTGGACCTGCAGGACCAGACGGGAACCCTGGACCAGCCGGACCAGCTGGACCACCGGGACCGGACGGAGAAGCCGCCGGGCCAGGAGAGCCAGGTCCAGCCGGACCAGCTGGAGCCCCAGGCCCAGACGGACAACCGGGAGCACCAGGAGCCGATGGAGCTCCGGGAGCAGCTGGAACCACTAGCACCAACCAGCCAGGAGCCCCAGGACCAGCGGGACCTCCAGGACCTCCAGGACCAGCCGGACAAGATGCTGTTGCTCCACAGTCGCCACCGGGACCAGCCGGACCACCAGGACCGCCAGGAAACAACGGAGCCGCCGGAGCCCCCGGAGCCCCAGGAGGACCAGGGACAGACGGAGCTCCAGGAGCCGATGCCGCCTACTGCCCATGCCCGCCCAGAACCCCGAACATCGGAGCTGACGCCGGAGTTTCGGCCGAAAGCGGATCGAAAGGAGCCTACAGCAGCTCGGGAAGCGCAGTCGTCCGCAGAGCCAGATACTAACTGTTTCCTCTTTCCATATAGCAATGAATCATTTCGCATTTCCGAAGTCCCTCGATTCCTGAAGAATCATCTTGTTTCTCCACTTCTTTCTCCTCCCAATCGTCGGTACTTTAAAACAATAATTCGAGAGAAGGCTGCGGCGGCTGCTGCTCCGACTGCTGCTCTCGGAGCTCTTCGCCTCGCATCCCTGCTCCCGCTGCTCTCCCGCGCCTTCTGGCATTTCATCAAAAAAGAAGAAATAGAGAGGAAGAAGAAGAAGAAGCATGTGTAGCCGCGAGAAAGAGAGTCGTGGGCCTGCCGAAGAGTTCAGTCCAGTGTACGGTGGCAAAAAGAGACTGAGACGGGCGCGGAGGGGCGCGACGAGAGCATGGGCGGCTCGGCAGCATCCGATGCTTTGTAATGATCACCACGGAAAACGCGTCGAAGGGCCAGAAAGAAGAAGAAGAAGCACCCGAGAGGAGGAAGAACAAGCAGGCGGCACTAAACGAAAAGGAGGAAACTGGCGAGAGCGCTCTCCTACGAGACAAGAAACAAACTGAAAGTGGACTGTCAAACCCCGCTGGGATCATCTGGAGAGCCGTTCTGCTTCGGATCCCCGCAGACCTCCCACTCTTTCAGAGCCTTCGGCCCACTAATTGCGTCAACTTCCGTCAGCTGCCATCTGGTGTTGTGTGGTCGATAATCGAGAATCAGCTGAAAACAAGAAACCGAATTTCGAAATTCAAGCTGAGTCACATGAATGCGAGAAAACAACATTACAACGAATGGTCTCATCTGAATCCACCGACTGAAAAGGACATCGTCACAGCTGCCATCCCTTCCGCCACCTTCTTCGTCTTCTTTTGATCTTTCTGATGCGTCCCGTCAGAAGCCACGTGTTTTTCATTATCAGAGTCCAATGATTGCGTTTCGCAATTTGTTGTGTGCACCCCCGCACATTCTCGCCGCCGGGACTTTCAAACATTACACTCTTCCCGCCAAACTTTCCCACTTGGCTTTTCAGACTAGCCCGAAGTTGGCACAGAGAAAATGTGAACCGAACACATATGAAGTGAGATCTGACGTGGCACGACGTGTTCCAGCTTGATGCACTCTGAAAAGGTCCGAATGTCCAGAGTTTCAGCGGTCAGTCAGTGCGTCGCCTACTCCGCTGGCTCGTTGTTCGTCGAAGAGTTCGCACCTGCCCCAAGGGCAAGGACGGCGGATCCCCCCCCCCCCCCCCCCCCCCAACACACACGACAGCAGCAGCTCATCGGGGGCTTCCTTCCGAACCAAACCAATATCCATCGAATGTTTAAAACCTCCTGACCGGCCAGGCGATGCGACGTCTGCGCTTCGGCTCTCGGCGCGCTCTTCTCGAGATCGTATCCCGCCAACTCGTTGCAAAACACAATGGCATTTATCAGAAACGCAGAGTCGAGTGGGAGGTGGCTGAGCCGAAGAATTACACTGCTCCTCTCGCTCCCTGCGGCACTACCTTCCGAGAAGCGGAGAGACTGTGGACGAGCGAGAGACGCACGACGAGAGAGGCGCGGGATGGGATGGGATGTGTGCGTCCCGGGCGGCAAGCCAAGCACAATCAGTCAGTCTCGAAACAGCAGCCAGCCAGCAGCACACAAGGGGCAGCACATCCATTTGAATACAACTCTATCATGTCTTTGTACCGTTCGCCATCCGCTGCTCTCCTCAAGAGCCCGTCGCAAGCCGCGTTCGGAGCTCCGTTCGGCAGCATGTCCGTCGCCGATCTCGGATCGCTCACCAGACTCGAGGTAACCATTTTCACACTTGAACACTCCGTTTTCGCTGAAACTGCCATTCTCCAATATCTGAATCGAGACTTTTTTCTGTTTCCGAGCCGTCGTAGATCTCTGTTTCATTCGCTCACATCTCGAGAGGCTAGACACTTTGGTTACCGATCCGAGAGATCTGCTCGGCAACCAGTTCCTCCTTCTTGTCAGACAGTAACCGAGCCTCGCAACTTTTGTTTGACTTCCTCCGATTATACTTTTCTTTCCGTCTGCATGTTAACACATCTGAAACATCGAGAATCTCATCTATTCTCCTTCTTAGTAGTTGTCGATCTGAAACTCATTCCAATTGAGTCTCATTCAAGAAAATCATAAATAGTGTATATACACTGAAAGGTGTACGTATCCAAATTGCTGTGCGGATGCATCATCGCATTCGCGTGCCATTTGCTCATCTCTCTTCCCGAAGTGCGCTCTGCGTCTCCTCTTCCCGTACGCTCTCTCACTCTCTCTGACTCCCGAGATCTTGCTCCCACGCGTCAGCGCGTGGTGTAAAAGAGACAGCTTGGGAAGAGGGGATCCGACTACAATGGCACGAATAAAACAGAAAGGAATGTGTTGGAATGTGATTGTTTCAGGACAAGATCCGTCTTCTCCAGGAGGACCTCGAATCTGAGCGTGAACTTCGCAACAGAGTGAGTTCTCGTCGCGAGCCGACCGATTCCAGACTGATCCCTGTTTCAGATCGAGCGCGAGCGTGCCGATCTCTCCGTCCAACTGATCGCCTTGACTGACCGACTCGAGGATGCCGAGGGTACCACCGACAGCCAAGTAAGTGCTCCCCGAGCCGAAAGCAGGAAGTGTCGCTCATTCAACGAAAACAGCTGCTGTTGCAACGCAGAATATAGACAAAACATAAACAGGCAGATAATCCTGTTTTCGGGAATTGAACTGCCGTCACGTCACAAGAGTCGTTCCAGATCGAATCGAACCGCAAGCGCGAGGGAGAGCTCATCAAGCTCCGCAAGCTGCTCGAGGAGTCGCAGCTCGAATCCGAGGATGCCATGAACGTGCTCCGCAAGAAGCACCAGGTAGCCTTGGCACGTGTCTTCCCTTCTCTGAATCTCCGATTTGCAGGACGCCGTTCTCGACTACCAAGACCAGATCGAGCAGCTCCAGAAGAAGAACGCCAAGTGAGTTTGCTTCGTTTCGTACTCGCTAGTTTCTCTCTCCCTCTCTTCTTTTCTCCCGCGGGCGGCGGCAGGCAGCGCGAGAAAGACGCGGAGGAGGTTGGCGGCGGCTCCTCGCGAGCTGCGAGCGGTGTGTAAAATAACAAACGTTTCTCGTGTGTGTTTGTTTCGTCTTCCAGGAAGATGAGTGAAAAAGAGATAGAACGAGATCGAGGGAGAGAGTGTCTGCGTCTCTCCGATCCGCGTGCTCCCTCTCTCTCTCTCCCTCTCTCTCTCTTGCTTTCCTGCTGCTGATCCCGCGAGAAGAAGAGCAGCAGCTATCCGTTCCGTGAAACAGTGGCGGTGGCCAAAAATAATGGGATCGCGAGTTGAGAACGCGAGAAGCGATCATGCCACAGGAACCCGGGGGGATCCCAGATCAAGACACATCGAGAGACATGTGTACATAGACTCTCGGCAGATCAGATCCCTCGCAAAAGTTCCCTCCCGTTGATAAGTGACGTGTCGCGGAGGGCGCGTGATCAGTGGTGTCTCCTTCGCTTCCAAACGCGTCCTACTCGTTCCGTTTCCACCTGGTCGCGCCCCTCTGACATCACCGAACATTGTTGACACTCAATTCGCGAAGAGTTGCTCGTTCCCTCTCGATACACCCCCGCATTTCCCCGCTTCCAGGATCGACCGCGAACGCCAACGTGTGCAACACGAAGTCATCGAGCTCACCGCCACCATCGACCAGCTCCAGAAGGACAAGCACACCGCCGAGAAGGCCGCCGAGCGCTTCGAAGCCCAGGCCAACGAGCTCGCCAACAAGGTCGAGGACCTCAACAAGCACGTCAACGACCTCGCCCAGCAGCGCCAGCGCCTCCAGGCCGAGAACAACGACCTCCTCAAGGTGAGTGGGGGTCGGAACACCCTTGATCTCGGCGAATCATCTATCACGTGCTCCCGCTTCCTTTTCTTTTTTCAGTCACCGCGACGCAGAAAAAAAGAAACCCCCCAACTCAAAAATTGGCGCAGCGCCTCTTTTTTATGGCTACTATTTCGGTGGTGGCGCAGAGTGTGTGCGCAAATAGAGTACTCGAGATATTAGAAGGGGGGGAAAGCTCTGTGAGCCCCCCGAGCGAGCAAGAAGAACCAATTGTTTTTCGTCGCGCGAAGATAGCGGATCAGGGATCGGACGCTTTTTCTTACAGGAGGTTCACGACCAAAAGGTTCAACTCGACAACCTCCAACACGTCAAGTACACCCTCGCCCAGCAGCTCGAGGAGGCCAGACGTCGTCTCGAGGATGCCGAGCGCGTAAGTCGAATTCAGAGCGAAGAGAGCCTATCGGGTTTCCGAAAGAAGCGCCTCTCTGACGCAAATAGGAAGTGGCGTTGAGATGCGAAGGTCAAAAATTGCAGGAGCGCTCGCAGCTCCAGTCGCAGCTCCACCAGGTGCAGCTCGAGCTCGACTCGGTCCGCACGGCTCTCGATGAGGAGTCGGTGGCCCGTTCGGACGCCGAGCACAAGCTCAACCTGGCCAACACCGAGATCACCCAGTGGAAGAGCAAGTTCGACGCCGAGGTCGCTCTCCATCACGAGGAAGTCGAGGATCTTCGCAAGAAGATGCTCCAGAAGCAGGCCGAGTACGAGGAGCAGATCGAGATCATGCTCCAGAAGATCTCTCAGCTCGAGAAGGCCAAGTCCCGCCTCCAATCCGAAGTCGAGGTCCTGATCGTCGACCTCGAGAAGGCCCAGAACACCATCGCCATCTTGGAGCGTGCCAAGGAGCAACTCGAGAGACAGGTCGGAGAGCTCAAGGTTCGCATCGACGAGCTCAACGTCGAGCTGGAGGCCGCTCAGCGCGAGCTCCGCGCCGCCAACGCCGAGCTCCAGAAGATGAAGCACCTGTACGAGAAGGCCGTCGAGCAGAAGGAGGCTCTTGCTCGCGAGAACAAGAAGCTCCACGACGAGCTCCACGAGGCCAAGGAGGCTCTTGCCGATGCCAACCGCAAGCTCCACGAGCTCGACCTCGAGAACGCTCGCCTCGCCGGAGAGATCCGCGAGCTCCAGACCGCTCTCAAGGAGGCCGACGCCCAGCGTCGCGAGGCCGAGAACCGCGCCCAGCGCGCCCTCGCCGAGCTCCAGGCTCTCCGCATCGAGATGGAACGCCGTCTCCAGGAGAAGGAGGAGGAGTTGGAGGCTCTCCGCAAGAACCTTCAGTTCGAGATCGACAGACTCATCGCCGCTTTGGCTGATGCCGAGGCCCGCATGAAGGCCGAGATCTCGAGACTGAAGAAGAAGTACCAGGCCGAGATCGCCGAGCTCGAGATGACCGTCGACAACCTCAACAGGTGATACCTGGGAAGTGGGGGAAATGGAAAGTTCAATGTTCGATTTCAGAGCCAACATCGAGGCCCAGAAGACGATCAAGAAGCAATCGGAGCAACTCAAGGTTCTCCAAGCTGCTTTGGAGGACACTCAACGTCAGTTGCAACAAGTTTTGGACCAGTACGCCCTTGCTCAGCGCAAGGTAACCACCCTCAATGGCAGCTCCGTCTCACCATCGCTTCGTTTCAGGTCGCCGCTCTCTCCGCCGAACTCGAGGAGGCCAAGACCGCCCTCGATAATGCGATCCGCGCCCGCAAGCAGGCTGAGGTCGACCTCGAGGAGGCCAACGGACGCATCTCCGACCTCACCTCCATCAACAACAACCTCACCTCGATCAAGAACAAGCTCGAGACCGAGCTCTCGACCGCCCAGGCCGATCTCGACGAGGTCACCAAGGAACTCCACGCTGCCGACGAGCGCGCCAACCGCGCTCTCGCTGATGCCGCTCGCGCTGTTGAGCAGCTCCACGAGGAGCAGGAGCACTCGATGAAGATCGACGCTCTGAGAAAGTCGCTCGAGGAGCAGGTCAAGCAGCTCCAGATCCAGATCCAGGAAGCCGAGGCTGCCGCTCTCCTCGGAGGAAAGCGAGTCATCGCTAAGCTCGAGACCAGAATCCGCGACCTCGAGACGGCTCTCGATGAGGAGACCAGAAGACACAAGGAGACCCAGAACGCGCTGAGAAAGAAGGACCGCCGCATCAAGGAGGTGCAGCAGCTCGTCGACGAGGAGCACAAGAACTTCGTCATGGCCCAGGACACCGCCGACCGTCTCACCGAGAAGCTCAACATCCAGAAGAGACAACTTGCCGAGGCGGTGAGTTCGCTGGCTGAATTCAGGTCGCTCAAGAGATTGTTTCAGGAGTCGGTGACGATGCAGAACCTCCAGAGAGTCCGCAGATACCAGCACGAGCTCGAGGATGCCGAGGGCCGCGCCGACCAGGCCGAGAGCAGCCTCCACCTCATCCGCGCCAAGCACCGTGGATCCGTCGTCACCGGAAAGTCCTCGTCGAAGGTGAGATCGGGTCTTCTGACGGCAGTGACGTCTTCTGTTTATCACCAACCGACACCCCTCACTTATCATCATTCCCTCTAATTATGCTCCGCTGTTTATGCGCCAGCCAACTCCTATTTTCAGATTTTCGTCACGGAAGACGATTATTAAACATCCGAAAAGCGTCGTCGCCCCCTTTCTACTCACCAACATCCAAAAATAAATTGCTAATAAGATGTGTATAATTGTTTTTATTTTCTTTCTCTCTCTTCTCTCTTTCTCTCCCTCTCTTAAACCCCCCTCTCCATCGAAATTTCTTCCGCGCCCCCCGCTTTTCTATCGTCCTTCACAAATCTTCTCGAAAATCTTTTTGTTCCCCCCCTCTCCAACTGCCCCCCCACCGAAAAACTATCCGTGCTTCTGACTGACTCCGCCCCCTTTTCGAACAATTAGGTCAATCGAGCGACCCCTTTCTTCTTCTTCTTCTTTTTTCTGTTTTTGTGTCCCAACCCACCCCATCCCGAGTCCCTGGTTGCATAAGAAATCGTCGTCAATCAATAAAATGTTTGATCCAATTCGTATCTTGACGAGATCGCTGCAGACGAGATGATGCACCCGCAACCGGGATACGGTAGAGATAGTGCGCGCGCGCCGATTCTTCGAGTCCCCCTCCCTCCCTTTCTTTCTTCTTTTCTAGTCCCTCATATCCCCTCTTCTTCCCTCATTTTTTTTTCGAAAAAACACTCGCCTAGATGATAATTTTGTTACCCTACACACACACAGACAAACAACAAACTCTTTCTTATCATTCGCGTCTCTCATTTCCGCACAATTTCCCGTTTTCCCAATAAAAATGAGTAAAAACGTAACGGAACGGCGTGTGAAAAGCAACAATTATTACCGGCTGATTCGCGAGAATCGGCGGGCGCGTTCCGAGAAACAAGTACAGGAAGCCTGATTGAACTCGCTGTTTTTCTTCTCACTTGTTTACGGCCGGCCACTCCGCTCCACAGAGCACATTTAATTGTGGTATGGGAGAGTAAATTCGAGTTCCCCCTCCCAACGGTTCACAATACATACAACTCCACTTGGCAATGGCCCGTTTATCGCGGATCCGTGTTGATCTGAAATTTCGCACGCCCGTGTTTACATTGTGTTGAGGGGGCTGACGCTCGTAAGTTGCCGATTGGCACGCCGTCAAGCTTGTGGGAACTCCCGGTGCACTCGTACGAATCCGCGATCGATGGAGGGGGACTCGAACCCGTGACCTTGAGATTGAAAGGCGCACGCTCTACCGACTGAGCTAAAAGTTTACCGGAAGATGGAGCTTCTTCTTTATTTTGACGAAGCCAGGAAAGAATGATGATGTCAGCAGCCTCCTGCCAAGATGGATGGCCGGAAATTCATTTCCAGTAATAATCTTTTTTCTTTTTGCTGAAAGCATCTCGCACAGAATTAATGGCATTATTCCGGGAAAAGAAGTCAAATGATGGATACTTTTGACGAAAAACACATGTGCACTATGAGAGATTCAATTAATTTAGAGAGAATGTCAGATGGAGAGACGCAGAGAAAGGTTTGATTCAGTTGTTTTCGAGCCGAGGGCACCTATATTCGGATGTTTCGGGGGCCATTATGGAAATGAAACTGAGGGCATTTCGAGGCGCTGTTTTATTTACGAGCAGTTTGTTTTCGGTTTTGCGGCGTCGATATCGTGGAAAGGACACACTGAAACGAAAGAAAACTCATGCATCCGCAAATTTCGAAGAGAAGGGCCTCCTTCTAGCTTCGTTCGTTCAGAAGGTGCCCTTCCGAATTCATGTTATGACATTGCTTCTTGACCTTTCTGTTGTGTGCTCCTGAGGGGAGCTTTCCCGGAAACATGGGTGGAGACGCGCCGCTGAAACTGAGACTGCCAATAAGTCTCTTCTCTTCCGACTCACCGCTTTTTTTTTTCCATTTCACAACTCTTCTTGAAAATCTGAACTTTTCGAAATCACAAGAAGTTCTGTTTGTCTCGTCAGAAACTCGAAATAAAGAGACTAACCGGGTTGGACTAACCGCCCGCGGGCAGAAGTTAGGCCACCGGATCTCTGATCTTCAAATCTCGCTTCCAAATCCTATTGACACCCGGTCTGTTCTTTTGGTCTTCGTCGTCTGGAACTTGGAGCGCTTCGTTCCACTCCGTCCGTCAGTGGTCAGTTCCGGTGGCTGTGCACAACGTGTCGCCTCGCTCGCCCTCTTCCTTCCTGTATTCCGCCCCTTCCGCTCTTTCCCTCCTCCTCCTCCTCCTCCTTCTTTTTCTTCTTCTTCTTCTTCTTCTTTCTCGTCGCTCCGCCCCGTCCGAATCGAGAGGCAGTGCCTAGCTGCTCGTCTGGCCTGGCGCCGCCCCTTGCTCACACTGCTCTGCTGGCTGCCCCGCGCACACTCCGTGCGCAATCTCTCCTCAAGCGTCGTAGTGTATGGGGCGGGGAGGGCCGTGTGTGTGTGTGTGTGTGTGCATGCAGGGGACGAAGAAGACTGCTCCTTCAGCTTTATCTTCTTCGTCGTCGTCGTGTGTCTTCGCCGCTCCGCCTTATTTTTCAGCCACTTTACAAGTTTTGGTCACTTTTTGTTTTGTTCTGCCGCCCAGAGGCCTCCACTGCCTGTGACACGTGACACAAAGACTCTGCCGAACCCTCTGTCTCTGTTCGAAACGATCGTCCCCCACGATCCTCTTCATCTTCTTCGTCTTCTCCATCTTTTCATTTATTCCCGTTGCTTAATGAGCTCGCCCGTTCCCTCATAACAAGAGTACACCGGACACGTCACAGATCCTCGTCGTCCTAATCATGATCCCTATTGTTCGGTGCTTCGACTAATCCTTCGATCCATTGTTTTTCAGCCACCATTTCCCAAAATCCGTTCGCTACCGCAAACCCCGGATTCGTCGAATCGCTCTCCAGCGATCACGCCGCCAATGCATCAGCCGCAGCAGCGTCACCTGTCCGCCTACCCGGCACTTCTGGAGCCGACGTGCCGGCGACGTCTTCCGATGGCTCCGGACACGCACCTCCGCAGAAGCAGCTCGCCGCGGATCCTGCCGACTCCGCCGCCACTGTCTCCCGAGTACAGGTGCCCCAGCGCAGCACCGCACCTAGAACGGAGGCCTTCCGGAAGACAGTTGCCGAGGCCGCCCACTGCCGAGCTGAGCAACCTGACGAACATCGCTCAGCACGGGCCGGGCAACTCGCAGTCTTCGCTTTCTCCCGTCTCGCTGACTCCGGACCCGACACCCGATGAGCCAGAGTTCGAAGAAGACGTCGAAGAGCAAGAGGACGATGAAGTCGTCGACGAGGACTACACGCAAGAGGAGGAAGAGGAGGACGACTACGTCGAGGAGCCGGTTGTCGTGGAGCCGGTCGTCGTGACGCCTCCAGAAGAAGTGCGTCGCATCTCGCCGGAGATCCTCATCGCCCCACCGCCGCCTCGCCGCATGTCCAAGTTCTCGGTGCATTCGCCGTCCATCGAGCAGGTTAGTCAGGGACCAATTAGTGTGCATTAGGAGGTTGACGGGCTCGAGCGTGTGCGCTTCTCCGTCTCTCTGGGAACCACACCGCAGCACACAAATCACAAAGAAAAGTTAGAATCGGAAAACACGACTTTTTCAGATGAATAGCTAATTAATATTCTGAACGTGGTCGTCCTCTTTGGCTATCAAAATAGGAGTGTGCTCGACATAATAGAGGGGTGGGGGACTAAAAAAAGAAGGTATAGAAAGGGAGCGGCGAGTTTGGCTGTGTGGGGGGGGGGGGGGATAGACCGGAAGCCGGGAGTCACTTCCGTCGACCAACGACGAAGACAACGGAGAAGGAGAAGGCGATTCGCTCGTCTCGGCTGCCCCAAGTGCGCCGTTCTCTCGCACGTCACTCTGTTTATCAGGCTGCTCCAGAGAGGTTTTGTGTCCCAAACATTTCTTGAAGCACGTGGGAAACTCTTCACAATTCAAGTCTTGCCCCTCTCGATTCAGTATTTTGGGCAGCGACGATGAAGGGATTCTAACGGCCGGCGGGGCACCGCCACTAATCCCCAGTGTCCGTTTTAATCCTTCGGGTGATTCTCCTCCCGCTGCCACGTGAACTGCGCTGGTTGATTCGAGTGACTCAGTGGCGCGGAAAGCAACACAAATACCACTCGGTCGGAACGCGACGCTATAATTTTAGATACGAAATCAGTGGGCGAGGCGGCATACAGCTGTGCTTTTCCCAGATTCAATTACCCGCATCGGTGTGTCACTTCTCTCTCTCTCTCTCAGTGCAACTCTCTCTCTCTCTCTCTCTTGGCAGTATCTTCCTCTCCTTCTTCTTCTTTTCCCGCCCGTCTGGTCGAAACGCCTAATGAGATGTAGTGGTTGCACGGACTGAGAACGCCCTTTGAGTGTCGAAAATCGTTTGATCTGGTTGAGTGCCTCCACGAGAGACTCTCGTATTTCACACGCACACTATCGAATTTGACGGCGCTTCCCTGCCCATCGTCACATCATCATTATTCGAGAAAGGAGAGGTGCTACTGCTTCAGAAGCACGTGAGCAAGGGGGCAATCAGCCGATGATGAGCCCAAGTGTGCGCCCCTCTCGTCGCACAACAACTCCTTCTCCTGCGAAACGGAGCCGCGCGTCTTCGTCGTCGTCGTCGTCTTCTCCTTCTTCTTCGTCTTCTTCTTCGCCCCTCGAGGCAAATTAATTCGAGTTTTATGCGTCGACGCGCTCTTTGCGGCCGTAGTAAGACGGGCGAAAACGAGCAGCAAATGAGCGGGAGACGATGGCGGAAGCGGGTAATTTTGTGGCGAAAAGTGCACCGGAGGGAGCTGCTGCTGCCTGGAAAAGTGGGGGGATGTCGAGGGAACGAGGATCAGGAGAGAGAGAAAGAGTCCAATTTCCTGTCTGGTCAGTAGAAGTGACCTGGATCGAATGGCCGCCGATTCGTCATTGTCTGCTCCCTCCGCTTCCTCCTCCGCTCCTTCGCCTTTCACATTCCTTATTCATATGCAGCCTTTGGCGAGCAAGACGGGGGCCGCCCGTCCCGGGAAATTCATCCTTTGGAATCTTTGGGAGGGGGGAAGAAGGGGGAAAACTCGCGGGGCGCCAAATCAAATTTCGAGCCGATGACAGTGTGGCTCGCGGAGCATTCGAGCCAAGAAGAAGGAGGGGCGTGCTCTTTTCCCTTCTGCCGCTTTGTTTTCACGTCACATGAATTGAATTTTCACAGATAAAATGAGAAAACGAACAAAATTTCGGTGGGGCGGCAAAACAAACCGAGCGCTAACGAGCAACAATTTGATTTCGGGCGCGTTATGAGCCACCTTTGTCGGTCATACTGTAGCTGAGCAAGAAGCAATTTGGGGGGGGCTCCGCGTCGCTTCCGGCCTCGAAAACAATCCGGGTTGTTTGGACACCGCCCGTGTGTTTCCTTCTTCTCCTCCTCCTTCGTCTTCTTCGTCTTCCTTTCCTGTTTCGTCTTCATGAATTCGGAAGGGATCGATGCCACGTGGCACTCTCCTACTAAACGACGCGGCTCTTCTGGGGTGTGTATAATTCACGCGTTCGCAGACATGCAATCTCTCCGCCCCGACTTGTTTATTGCAGTTGTTTTCGGCAGAGCGAGATTTCCGCAAGAGCGCGTCCGAAGACCGTCCGATTCTCTTCTTTCAAGTGCAATGATTTCTGATATAGAAGGGGGTCATGATGGGTTTTTGATTCGAATCGGAAATGAGCGCGGACAGCGCGCGTCACAAAGCAGCGATCACCTAGAGAAATCACACGAATAAATAAGTATGAGAAGAGGGAGTCACGGAAACGTTTGCAGATAACGAGCAAGTCGAGTTCGGACACCGAGGATCCGATCGCGCACGGACTCGATCCGTCGCTCTACTCTCCGAACGCGCCCATCATTCTCGAGAACAACAACACGACGGTGCACAAATCGGTTCGTGTCCTTCTCCAGATGAGAGGATCTACCTCGTCCTTTCCAGAGCCTCACCTCGAACCCCAGCCCGACGCCGCAACGCCCCACCGGCCTCGGTCTGCTCCACTGCTCGCTGCTCTACTTCGGCGTCAGGAAACGTCTCCGCGTGACAATCACCAAGATCGAAGGCAAGTTTGACCTCTCTCTCTCTCCCTCGCTTGTCTCTCTTCTGATGACGCGAGCTCGCCCCGACAATAGTATAAGCGGGGCGTCTCGCTTTGTGCAAAGCATGCAAATGGCGTGTCTTCCCGAAACGACGTCGACGAATCCAGTTACTATTTTGCAACTCTAATCTCGGAAGGGGGAAGAAGAAGAAGCAGAAGAAGTGCTGGTCCGAGTGGTTCCTTGTGCGGGGGGCCCTCCACCCAATTATGTCCCGCACCTAGACTTGTGAAGTGCTCGATCTTCTGCACGTCTGCGTCTCCGCCCTCTCGTCGCGAGTTCTTTTGAAATTTCGATGGCTGTGGTGGCTGCTAAACAAAAAACACGTCGAAAACCGCGGAGGGGCAGAAACATTTGGTGTTGGAGAAGCTCTTTTCTTCACTCCCAGATTAGAATCCCACGGGAATCGACGGCCGACTTCGGCACACAAAAACCAGTGGGGCCAAATGTTTCTGGAGAGTTGCTCTTGGAATACGTAATTGAGGGACCAGATCCACGTCGTGACGAATGGCAGCGCGCCTTCAGAATCCATTTCCTCTTCCGGGGAGGGGGGGCCGTTCGGAGCCCGTTTACAATCCATCACGGACGCCGACTGGTTGTGGCGGCGAGGGCCGGAATTCAACATAAATCAACCAAAACGTGCCTTCATATTTTCGGAAGACGTATGACTTTTCCCACCGACCAAACAACCCACTCGCATTCCCACGTGGCCGTCCGAAATGAGTCGAGAATGGATTCGCGGGGAGCCTCGTTGTCACACGCCCTCTCCCCCAGATCTGTCTAATTAGAAATGCACACTTCGATGATGGGCGAGAAGACGAGCCCGAAAACCTTTCTCATCTTCGCCTCCGCTGACTCTTGGCTCGACGAGCCGCCCGTCGCTCTCCGGCCGTGCACTTTGTCAGCCCATTTTCTGTATGTACATGTGTGAGACGCCATAAAAACCCGTTACATAGTCAATTTGTGATGCGTCAAGGGACTGCCCAGGCGGCGGGTTTTACAACAACTCGAAGAGAGAGAGAGAGAGAGAGAGAGAGAGAGAGAGAGAGAGAGAGAGAGAGAGAGAAGTCTCGTGACCAGCTCTCGAGAAGACGTGTACCTCTTGATGGACAAGAATGAGGGACCTATAAAAACAAGGAAGACGAGTTGTTCCGGTTCGAATTAACATGGAATTGGATATTGGAAAAGACGGGGGGAAATATGGGCTCACAGAGGCGAGCATATATGAATAGCGAATTAGCGGACGGGCTGTGATCGTTGCTCACAGAGTTCCAGAGGGCTCAATCTGATTACCCGGGCGAAAATATCTGAAAGACGCGGCGGTCTGAATATCTCTTTTCCAGCCCTCGCGGGAGAACTGAAACCGGAGATGGAGATCCACGCGCTGTGCAAAGTGAGCATTCCCGGACTGAAAGGAGCCAAAGAGCAGTCTTCGGAGACGAAACGAGGACGCGATCCGGTGTTCAATCAGGTGAGAGGGCCGCTGTTTGCGGACCGACGATGGCCCTTGAATCTCGGCGCGCGCTATTTCCGTCGCAGCACTAAATTAAAATTTTCGAGTGCATGAGATGGGATGACGTCGTGCTCTTTTCGAGAAATCGGAAGATCATGCGCGGGGGCGCCCCCCGTCTCACACAGTTTTTCGAGAAGTGACTCAGTCCTGGACAATTAGGCGCGAAAACAACGATTTGCATACTCGAATCGTTCCAGGAATTCTTCTTCGACAATGTGACACACGAAGAGCTCGACACGAAGATTGTGATAATTACGGCGTGTCACGCAGCAGGCGGCATCAAGGGGAAGGACATCGTGATAGGTGGGAGCGGGAGTCTCTCCGAGTACACTGGCGATTTGCAGGAGAAGCGTCGGTGCCGTTGCGAGACATCCGCGAGATGAACACGAAGAAGGAGATCAAGATCGTCGAGGAGATCAAGGCGCTCGTCCCGAAAGTAGTTCCGAGTCGCCGATCGTCCGTTCCAACTGTTCGTTTCCAGAAACTCGGCAAGATCTACACGTCTTCCGTCATCGAAAAGGACTCGAAGCGACTGACTGTCAACCTGAAAAAATTGGACGCCCTTCCCAAGTGCGGGCTCATCGGAGCTCCCGGTATGTCGTTTGCCGCGTGCTCGTTCTTCATTTTTCCCATAAAATCGTATAGCTGGTGTGGCCCATTTGGCAGCACAAAGGCCATTCGAGAAACGAAGTCTGCCATTTCATTTTTAATGAGGTAGATCGAGACATTAGAATGGTGGCCGCCCGTCTCATTCGACTAATGCGTTTCAAATGGGAGTCCGTTTCTCGTCTCGAAAAATATATATGAGGCGTCTGTTTCGCGAGAAAAAACGGGGGGAAGGAAGTGTAATGACAAAAGGAAAGAAGGTGGCAGATGGGAGACGAAGAAAAGGGAGAAGAGGAAGAAGAAGGGAAAGAGGAAGGGGCGCCAATTTATCGCCAGTCGGGGGAACGCGAGCGGAAACTCGCCGCATTCTCCCGAAGCGAGGCGATAGAAGAAGGAGAAGAAGACGTGGGGAGGCATTGGGGTTACTGTAGGAATGAGCATCGAGCACATTCATGTTGGTACTTGCTCAGAGTGACACGTGACTTGCTCCGAACTCATTCCGTTCCGTGTCTCCGTCGTCTCCTTCTTCCACATCATCACGAATTCGTGCCAATGCACTTACACCAACATCTTTCCTTCTCGGGACGTCTTCTGAATTGGCACGCGGGTCGGAATGACTCCCGCACAGACAGTTCAACTCATTTGTCTCCGCGCAATCCGAGCCAACCCATGAATATCTGAGAAGACGTGACGTCGTGCTGCAGCAGCAGAAGCAGAATAGAGAGTCTCCATTTCCGAATCCTCCCACTCGATTCGGCACCCCCCCCCCCCCAACTTGTAACAATTATTTGCGGCGGGAAAATGTGGAGTGTTTGCCCCCCGAGAGAGAGAGAGAGAGAGTCTTTTTTGGCCGAGAGTCGTAAATAAAAAATGAGTTGTGTAATCTTAATACGGCCTGTCTCCTCCTCCTTCTCGTATAGTTGGCAGAAGCGGAAGAAGACGTCATGACACTTGAAGGCTCAGAAACGCATTAATCGCGGGGCTGCCGCAAAGATCGCAGTGATGGCGGAGACAGGAAGAAGGCGTCACGCAGGAGCTGACTTCTTCACACGAAACAAAAACAAAACGTTTAGGAAACACGGGGGGGGGGAACCCTTCTGAAGACGTCAGAAGACATCCAAGTTCGCGAATTATTCAACACAGCCTTCTTGCAGATGTATGCGTCAAAATCACGTTGACTCAGGGCGCGAAGACGCAAACGAAGTCGTCGAGAATCATCAAAAGTGAGTGGGAACCGAGCCCCGGAGCACTCGATCCACATCCGTCCACGCTTCCGACTGAGCCAGTCGGCCCGAAACAGTCCACGTTTTCCAGGCACCTGCTCTGCTGTTTACAACGAGGCGGTCATGTTTCTGTGCGGCACTTCGAAGAACGAGCTCGCGCAGACTTCCATCGTGATTTCGGTGCACGACGCTCAGAGGTAGTCGCAAGCTCTGCGAAGCTTCAAACAGCTCATTCTCAGAACCTGCACCGGCGACGACACGATCGGATGCGCGTACTTGGGAGTCGGAGCGGTGGACAAGTCGGAAATGGAGCAGTGGAAGGGCACGACAGAGCACCTGGGCAAGGAGTACAAGGTAACTCGGCAGACACTGCTGCTGCTGCTGCCACGTCACGACCTCGTGTTACAGGGCAACCACACTCTGAAGGCTCCCGCTGCGGCGCCGCCGGTCCACGTGGCAGAAGCGAACGACGACGTGGCAGAGGAGGACGACGACTGAATGCTTCTGTCGCCGATTCATTCGTGTCTTCAGCGTATTTTGTGTCCCGTCCCAAGAAAATCGAGCAGATGCATGTGCCAATTCGATATTTTTCGCAGTCGAAACCAGTCCGAGGCCAAGAGAAACTTTCTACTCATTTCATTGATACTTGTGCACGCTTTCATTTATTTTGTTTCATATCGTAATATTTATTTTCCATTATCACTCTATGAACATTTTGCGGTCTTTTTGTTTGGGAAAAATTGCGCGCGACACCGGAAATTGGAAGACATTAATTGCATTAGTGACGAAACAGGTGGCGAAAAACAGAAAAACACGAGAAGGCGAACGAATCTCAGGTCGGCAAGAGGGACTAGAAAACGTCGGTGGCCGTCGGAAGTTCGTCCCCGGGGGTTCTTGTCGAGAAGTTTCAGGTA
Organism: Caenorhabditis sulstoni; assembly: GCA_963966605.1. Classification (NCBI taxonomy): domain Eukaryota; kingdom Metazoa; phylum Nematoda; class Chromadorea; order Rhabditida; family Rhabditidae; genus Caenorhabditis; species Caenorhabditis sulstoni. The sequence continues at coordinate 4,654,227 of OZ016475.1, forward strand.
CCTTATTTCAGCATCTCCCCCTTTTCATCGCGGAAAGATTATACATTTCAACTCGTGTTTTCGAGTGGAAGCGGCGCGAAAAAAAAAACTAATTGTCTTCTTTTTTCGCGCGGCGTCGATGAGTCCATTTGGAGGCTCTTCGCCGCCAAACTTTTGTGCTTTCGCCGCCTTCTTTTCCACTCCCATCTCGCCCGTTTTTCGACTTCTTTGTGCCGAAATGAAGCTGTTCGAGAGCCTCCGACTCGCCGTTCCATGGGCTCTTCTGCTCGTTTCATTCGGATTCATCTGGCATCAGCAGACTCAGATCGGATGTCTTCAGGCGAGTGTTCAGTGTAGCGCGCTTCCAACCATCCACGATTTCAGGCGAACCGGCAGAAAAGAGAACTGATATCGCATTGGATCCCGAAAATCGACGACGATCCCACCATTCTCGTGCCGATTTATGCTCGAGTTTCGGTTGATTCATTTCATCGATGTTTGAGAGGCCAACTAGAGAAAGTTTGCAGAAGAGACACATGCGGAGAGTGTGCATCGAACACTTTCGATCGCTGAAACAGTCTCGTGACCCTTCTCGGATTGCCGGCGTCAGGGAGCTCAAGAGAAGTTGCTAAATGATTCATGCGTTTCGAGTCCGATGTCTGTTGTCAGAATGCGCCGCCGCCGCGAGTTTCGGGCAGCCAGTGCTCATCGGGGAACGGACGAACTCGGAAGGATGCGCGTACCTGGACGGAGCACACTGGCACGTGTGCGAGATGTCCCACGGCTACACGCTGCTCTCGTTCAAGGGAAGTCGTCGGGTGAACACTTCGGAGACGCGCGCGGTGCAGTTCCTACCGTACCCTTTCGATGGCACCGACAACATGGTCTACAACAACACAATGTACTACAGCGAAAGCGACAGACTCGTGCAATTCCACCTGAAAACCGAAAAGTTGTCAGTGATCAATCTGCGCACTTCTGTGGATCCCCTCTACGAGAACTCGACGTCCCGTCTGGATGTTCAAGCAGAAGAGCATGGAATTTGGGTGCTTTACCGGAGACGCGGCGAGAAGATTCTCACTGTGAGCCGATTCAACTTCGATGCCATGCAGGTCAGTTTCACCCGAGAGGCTGTCGACTTGACAGCCCTGTCGAACCCGTTTCGGAGGCTTTCGCGTTTTGCAGATAGTCTCCAATTGGACGTTGCCTTCGATTGACACTTTGACAATGTGCAATGCGTTCGTGAGGTGTGCCATCCTGTACTCAGTGAGCTGCGACGGCACGGTGGCTCCGGTTTACGACTTTTACAGTCACACGTACATCACCGGAACCCCCACAAAGTGGGAAGGACTGGCTCAGCCGATCGGAAATGTGCAGTACGATCCGAACAGCAAATCGATCGCCACGTTTGCAAACGGAAAAATATACAGAGTGCCAATTGTTCAGTGAGAGTGTATTCGCATGAAACAGTGAACTAATGAAGTCTTCACATTCTCCGAAGTCCTCGTGACGCACTGGAAGAATCGGTAGAAGAGGAGGATAGCCAGTTGGTGGAGGTCTCGATGAAACTGAGTCGGGTGACCCGTTTCGCAGGCCGACTGCTCTTCCGAACGTGCAAGAAAACGAGGAGAACGAGGAGAAAAAGGCCGAAGCCGATGGCGCAGAACTGCAAGACTCTCATCAGTTTGGGCACGAGCACGAATCCGAGCCACGCTTCATTATAGATGAACTTGGCGAGTTGCGGGGCGGACTCCTGCCAGAACAGCGGAATCATCACGTTCGGCATGTTCTGACTCGTTCTGGAAACTATGGAATGGGGCTGCTCACAAACGGATGCTTACGGGACGTCGTGCGAAGTGATGACCGGCATGTTCACTTGCAGCCTGTTCACCACTTTCAGCGTCGTTCCACTGTACTGAAAACGAGAGAAATGACATGAGGTACGAAGCATTGACCTGCCGGCTCGTGATAGTAGATCATCGGCTCGTGCTTGCTCTTGTCCGGGGCCATGCCCACCACTGTGTTCCGGACTTCGTCCGGCGAGAACAAATAGTGCGGGGGAGAGTAGACGACGGCGAACGGAGTGGGTTGAAGGCGTCCCGGGTAGCAGACGAGCGGGAACATGCCCGGCGGAAGCAGGTAGGTACCGTTCAGTTTGGAGCCATCGCAGCACGCGTGACAGAAGTTGGCCGCTTTCGAGCAGTCGATCGATCCCGCCTGATGACATTCTCCTTTCCTGGAAGCGAGTGAGGAGGAAGTGCGCTCTACTGCACAGTGCCACTTACGGCGGACAACTGGGCCATTCCGGGAAATAGTTCCTTTTCTCGACGTTTCGGTATCGGAATCCGACGTTTTCGTCGGCAGTCGTGTCCCATTCGTCATAGCCGACGTGGTAGCTGGAAACAGGAGAAGTTGAGAAGAAGTGGAGAAGGGATCCGAACCCGATAGTGGGAACCGACTGGATCGTTTCCTTGGCGTAGAACGTCTTTCTGAACGACCGGCACATGAAAGAGAAGAAGAAATCGGCAGTGGAATGCTCATCGAGGTGCATTTGGGTGAAGCTTCCCGAATCTTCGACACAACCATCAGGAGGCGGAGGAGGATAGAATGGCTCTTACCGGACCCTCGGATGCTTCTCGCCCTGTCGGTAGTCCACCACTCCTTCGGAAGCTCGCGGATGCCCGCCCACTGTTCCACCTCGCCTATCCGGTCAATGTCTTTCGTTCCTGTCTGCACCCAATACTCTTCGTCTCTCGAGTTGTTGTACTGAAACAGTTATCCATCCGGTCTGTTTCAGATGTTTCGAGTGCTCACTCCCTGGAAGTATCCGAACTTTGGCATGTCTGGAATCGGAATCGGGACGATGCTCTTGCCTTCCCCCTTATACAGTCCAGAGAGAAGAGTGACGATTCCGGAATGGGCAGCAGAGAGAAGCGCGTCTTCGTACCCATCGAACAGCACTTCTCGCACTTGATGTGACCTGGAAGAGGAGCAGTTCGGGAGTTTTCTAGTCCCTCCCTACACGAATGGATACTCGCCCATCAGCGTCAACGCGACGGCGATGATGGTCCTTCCGGTGCGCGTGATCCCGAACTGCGGATCGATCATCGAAGCGACGGCCCCGAGTCCCGGAGGGTTCGGGAATATGAGACGGCGATTCCAGTCGCACTCATCGCAAGAGTGCTCCTTCGAGAGCACGTACTTCTTGTAGTTCTGGTAGAACATCTGCGACTTGTCCTCATTGAAGTCCACGTACTTCTTCTGTTCGCTCTCTCTGAAACTCTTTTCGAATTCCAGATCCGAATTCTCAACCTACATCACAGCGAATGGACCGATTTCGACGAGGTGCGGAGTGGCCGAGTAATACTTCACTTCGTCCGGATTCGTGACATTGAAGAAGAAAAACTTCATGATGTTCGTCATCTGAGGGCTCGTGTACTGGAAAGTCGAGTAGCCGAGACTCGTGTCCGCGTTTTCAGACAGCCTCAGGTTCTGAATCTTTTCCCTTTTTTCCCTCTTTTCCGGCGTGCCCACTCACCTTTTTCACCAGACTACTGTAGATTGTGGAGAATGCGGACCAGGTCACGATCCCGAAAACGATGCAGACAACCGCCGCGACGAAGACGAACACGTCGAGTTTCGTTATCCGAATCCGCATTCCAACTGCCAATCGATTTTCGAGCCGCGACAGAAAAACTTAAATATGCTGCCTATACACTGGCTTATCAGACGAATTCCCATTATCAGCAGCTAACTATATTGTCGTAGGCACCGAGTGTGTCCCGTTATCAGAACACGTTGAAGTTTTCTGCACACGAGTAGGTCGTACTCTACTCGTTACTTTCTGTTTCACATATTGGCTTTTCGAAAACTCAGGAAAATTGAGAAAATCCAGACATGAAAAGTTTCATATCGTGCCGAGACCCAGATGTTCAAAACATGTATGGGCCTTTAAACGAGCGCGTTTTTTCGAATTTTCAGTCCCAAAACAGACTCGTTTTAAACAGTTTCTGTCCTTTGATTGTTAAGAAAGGTATGAAAATTTTAGAAAAAAATGTTTTTGATCAAGATTTTTACAGCTCGAAGGTGAAATGATTTGGGAAATCCCGATAATCGGCGATTTCATATCAAAGCCGTTCAAAGCGGCGAAACTGTATGAATTCTATGATCGTCTCCATCTTTTCACCGTCTACTTGCTCGGAGTGTTCGTAGTGCTGACTGGAGCCAAACAACATTTCGGAAATCCGATCGATTGCATGCTTCCGAAACAACACGACGGTTCAAACCTTCCTCCGTCGACTTGTTGAACCGCTTCCATTTTCAGACTTGAAATCGTGGCGCGATTACATCCATCACTTCTGTCTTTTCTACGGAACGTTCCGCTACCAACTGGACAACACAACGAACACTTCGGAGTTCGGAAGCTACACGGAAGACGCCACAATCAACTACTACCAATGGGTTCCGTTCTTCTTCGCATTTCAAGTCTGCTGCTTCCTTCTTCCGTTCTGGTGCTGGGCTTATATGCAGAAGCTTATCTGTATTGTCTTCGAACTGAGTTTCTTTCCTTCACTGTCACTTTTTCAGATATTGACATGGCCTTCATCGTCGACTACGCGGGCAAGATTAACGGAGAGAAGACGTTCGAGAAGACGAAAGAAAAGATCGATCGGATCGTCTCGTACATGCACGACCACTTCAAGTTCCGTCGTGCTCACAAGATCGGCTACTTCTCGTGGATCACCTTCAACTCGGCCTTCCCCAGCGTGCTTTACAGCATCACAAAGCTTCTCTTCATAACGAACGTCATCTTCCAAGTGAATCTCGTCTGCAAATTCTTGGACGTCGACTCATGGACTTGGGGATTCGACGTAATGAATCTCGATAAACAATAACAAAGTGAAGAATCTTTCAGTTGGTGCAGAAGTTCATCTGGACGGAAGAAGTGCGCACCAGCGACTTTTTCTCGTGGTCGGACAAGAAGAAGTTCGCTTCGATTCTAGCCGACGGCAGCTACAACCGCTTCCAGTACTTCCCGATTCTTGTCGGATGCGAGTACCAGCTCCACGAGTCAGTCAACAAGATCGTGAGCCACAAGACTCAGTGCATCATTCCGATGAACGTGATCAACGAGAAGATATTCATTGGGCTCTACTTCTGGCTCCTCGCCGTACGTCTTCCGTTCCCTTCTGAATCCTCCCTTCTTTCCAGTTGACAGCTCTCTCGGTCATCGGAATCGTCAAGTGGATTCTTCGTCTGAAGAGTGACCGAATGAACGAGACAATGATCTACAAGCTGATCAAAAAGACACTCGACAAAGAGTCCTTCCATGAAAAACAAGAGTATCGCTACAATTTTGTGCACAAGTATCTCTGCGCCGACGGAATCCTTCTCATCTACTTCATGATGGATTCGAACGGATTTCTGAAGACCGAGGAAGTCATCGGAGCTCTCTTCCAGAAGTATTGTGAGGATACGACGCTGTCTCCGGTACGACGTCTTCCGAATACAAGTGTCTTTCGAACCCATTCAGTTTCAGACGGCTCCTTCCATTACGAGTGACAAGAGTTCTTCCAAATTGGGCGTGAGAACCGACTATTCTGGTGCGTTTCCCCATTTCCTTTCGATTTCCCGATCGGGTTTTTCCAGAAGTCAACTACGGATTCGACCCGCAAACTAAAATCTGAATATATTTTCTATTCTTCTCGAGCTTCCTTCGTCTGTATCATAGTTCTCGTTTCTCGCGCCTTTTCCCACTTTCGCCCTGTGTTATTGCATCCATTCATAAAGTTCACTCCCTATTAGAAAGAAGTTGTTTTATTCATTATTATTATCATACAAATGAATCTGAACCTGAATTTTGGGCTCCGGGACATTTCGAAACGCGACATTTCGAAACCCAGACATTTCGAAACTCAGACATTTCGAAACCCGACATTTCGAAACCCGACGTTTCGAAACCCAGACATTTCGAAACCGGACATTTCGAAACCGATATAACGTAGGTCAAAGGAGGCGCTGAGAGTGCTCAAACTTTTGAAATTCGTGAACTTTTTCGAAAAGGAACTGAATATTTCGAAGGCTGATGAGTTCTGACAAGAGCTGAGTTTTGAAATCTGTAGAAGCCTACGAGAAACTCCATATTCCATCTTCGTCTCATGAAAAATGTCACGAGGAGTTCAAAAAGTGTTGTTCGAGTTATTGACTTGATTGTTGTTTTCGCAAATTATGACTGTAAGGGAAACTTTCACAGGACGTAAAGTGAATTCGTTATGATAACAATATAACCCAAAGTTTCTTCTCGAAAACTTTCACGAAAATTCACAAATTTGAGCATTTCTCAGCGCCTCTTTTGACCTTTGTTTCATTGGTTTCGAAATGTCCGGTTTCGAAATGTCGGGTTTCGAAACGTCGGGTTTCGAAATGTCGGGTTTCGAAATGTCTGAGTTTCGAAATGTCTGGGTTTCGAATTGTCGCGTTTCGAAATGTCCCGGAGCCGAATTTTGAGTAATTCATATAATTTGCTGACCGAATACTGATATAGACGATTCTTTGGGTGCCTATTAGAAAATTATGCAAAGCTATCACAATGATGGGATGGAGGAGGAGACGAAGGCACAGAAAACGGTAGATTATGGCCAGAAGGAAGTGAAATCACAGAAGTTCAAAAGAATCATGGTCAAAAGTCCATTAGAATCGCCGGATTTGAAGATTTCTCCGACTTGAGTTTTTTCGATAGCGAGAACTTCGATTCTTCTGAAAAATGCAGAGAATTTAAATTTTTTTTGAGTTAATCAGAAAACCTAAAAGCGCGGAAAGTTGAAAGTTGAGAAAATAGAACTGACTGGTGGGATGGAAGTGACGATGTCCGACGTAGTGGATGAAGTCGACGAGACTCTGCCGATCCTTGGCAGTCACTTCGAACAGTTTCACTTTCTCGCGAGCCGCCCAACTGTGCGCGAATGCACTGTCCACAGTCGCCGGCCGATCCCTCATGTTGGCGAGAACGACGATCGGCACCTGCAACTACTCGCCGAGGCTCAGCAACCCGATCGTTTCCACCTATTCTACCTCTTTTTTTTCTTTTCCGAACTGGCGATCTATCCATTTTTTGATAAGATCCACTCGATTGAATGACTCGTAATCGGCGGAAGAATAGACGAGAACGAACGCATCGGCTGCCTGCACGTACGCTTTCTTCAGCTCTACCGGTCCGTAATTCGACACTCCCGCCGTGTCGTGCAGAATCAGAATCTCCCGCGCCTTGTCTGGTTCCTCCAGAAGCACTTGATAGGTGTCCTCGATCGTAGCTTCGTATGGCTGTAAAGGGAGCAGTTTTTTCGCTCGTGTCCAATGACTCTCACCTTGTTGGTGATGTCCTCGACGCAGGCGACCTGTCTGAGAATCGCAGTTTTGCCGACCTTCTTTCCTCCCAAGACGACGACTCGCATCGCTCTCCCCATTCGCCGGCTCCTCGCCGCCGGTCTTATCGAATCGCTGCGACTCGCGCGAGCTCCTTTTGGCTCGTTTCTCTCGACGAACAGTGGCCGTTCGAAGTCGTATTCGTCGCCGCGAGCTCGCCAGTCGAGGTAATCTTTTTCTGAAAACGCAATCATTTTCTAATCGAACTCTTTCCTTGTTTTTTAGTTTCACAACCAGTTTCCTCGTCGACACTCATGTCTCGCCGCCAATTTCTTTGAGTTTCCAGTGCAAGAGCAGCGATCGATCGGGACAAAGGCATTGGTTTTTCGGGTTTCGATTTGAATTTCATAGAAACAGTGTGCCTTAGTTTAGTGTTGGCTGCCATGTTGAAATCCGAATAATGCGGCAGAAAGACGAGCGAGACAAGAAGAAGAAGACCGACAGAGAGCGAGTCGTAAAAGAGAGTGATAAGGAGGGAGTGTTTGGTTTGAAGATGACGTGGCAGGCTGACAATGGGAGAGAAGTGGCGCTTCTCAAGATCCCTCGAGTGTTTCTGATTGCGTGCCTTCCCTTGCTACTTTCAGAGAACCCATTTACTATTTCTGGCAACTTTCTCTTTTCCGCTTCGATTTTATCTTTTGAGAAAACTGAAAACGAACCAACAAAAAGCGACGATTTTCGATTCGATCTGGTCGCGTCGAGGAAAGTCGCTGCGAGCGAGAATCGGCGATTTGCCGGCTGAAAATGACCAATTTCACAGCGAACTTACTTGAAAACTTACTTTTTTGTTTATGTTTCGTTGCATTTTCAAAAATTTTAGGGCAAGAAAATGATTTTTATGGTCGGGAACCTTGCTTTTATAGTTTTTATGTTCCCAAGGTCTCTCTTTTTTATATTTTTGCACCGTGGATGCGCCCGCTGACTCATCTGCTCACCTTCGGAGGGACGTCGAGGGACGGCGTGGAAGTGGCGTCGGCTCGCGAGAGAGACTGTGAAACGACGCCGAGCGAGAGCTTCCGCGAACTCGGACGAGCCCAGCTTTCTGAAACACGTCGCATTCTTGCAGTTCGATGTATTCCGTCGCTTTCGAACAGATTAATCTCTTGTTACTGTTGAGAATAGATCGGATTACACCGATGCGGCCCGATTCGGTTCCGAACTTTGAAACTACGATTTTCAAGTTACAATTACAATCAGAAACTGCTCACCATTGCTCATTTTCGTTTCTTTTTTCAATTCAGAAATGTTTTTGGAACGTATCGAACAGAAGAAGGAAGAGTGAATGTGACAGGGGTGTGTGTGCTTTGCAGCACTTGGTTTGATAAAATGTTTTCGAATGAATGGGAAATAACACAATAGCAGCAGAGCAATTCAATAAACGCAGCTGCTTTCAGAGCGTTTATTGGAATTTGATATTCGGGAAAGGGGAACAGACGCATCGTTTTGAAACAACTGAATTTGTATCACGAGGGTTATCAGATTTAGGGATTTTACACGATTTAACCAATTTCCGTGGAAAAGTATTCAAAATTTGAAACAACTGGAAATTTTTATTAGAAAATGAAGAAACCGGAAGAAACTTACGGAAATTTGCAGTTGCGACGGCGAGAAAAACTCGAAATGTCGTCGGATCTTATGCATCTCCCGCACTTTTCCGTCGCCGTGTTTACATTCCTGACGGTTTTCTCGCCCTTCTCGATCTCGAGTCCCGTTGTTTTTCACGTGTTTGGCAGGGGAGCACATTCATTTTACGGAATCTGTGGGAAAAGAAAAAAGTGAGTTGGCCTTTGAACGAATGGAAAATGTTGTTGAGAAGGTGGCATTATGTTTATGAAAGTAAAGGAGGAAATGTAAACTATCAATATAGAAACAGTCGGAATCATGTCCGAAAGAAAGAAAAGAGGGCGTTTAGAATGTTTTTTATTTCTGGAATGTGATCGCCGACAATAGAACCTCGATTCACTTCTGCAAAAACAGGTCATGCTGGTTTTGTTTACTACGATGGTTACTTCTCGGAGAACGATCGCAATTGCCTCCTTCCAGCAAGTCCCTCTCCATCAAAGTTCTCTTCAATATTCTATTTTTTGGTCATCGTATCTGCTGCTTTCTGATCGTCTGGCCCTTTATTTCTCTCTCCTGTTCTTTTGTCTGTTTTGTCGCGGTTTCATTGCCATCTCCCCCCTTATCTGTTGGTGAAACCCGACGTGTCTCGCAATTCTCCTTTCTTGCAACCCACCCCAATTTCTTCCCTTCTGTAGGTATGAGCCTTCTTCGTCGTGCCATCCCGTCTCTCCATTCGTCCGTTCGATTCGCCTCTTCCGGTTCGTCTCCTTCTAGTCGCTTTCTAATTTCAATCAGATTTCAGGACGTCTGTACACCAAAAAACATGAGTGGGTTATTGTACAGAACGACGTCGGAACTGTTGGAATCACTGACTTCGCCACGGTACGCTAACATTCATAGATGATTCCCCCTACGAAACACTGGTTTCAGGAGCAACTTGGAGACGTCGTTTACATCGAATTGCCCGAAGTAGGAACCGAAATCGCAAAGGGCGATTCGACGGGCGCTGTGGAGAGTGTGAAGGCTGCGTCGGACATTTACGCGCCTATTTCTGGAACTGTGACGGAGAAGAACGAGAAATTGGAGGCTGAGGCGGGTTTGATCAACAAAAGCCCGTTCGAGAAGGGATGGCTGTACAAACTGAAGGTGAAGTCGACGGAAGAGCTCAACAAGTTGCTCAACGAAGAGCAGTATGAGCAGTTCAAAAAGGACGAGGAGGCCTCTCACTGATGGGTTCTCTAATTTGATTCTGTGCTATCGTTTCTTCTTCTATTCATTTCGCTTGTTTGTAGTGAGTGATATTTATTGAGCTAGGACAGAGATGTAATACATTTTTATTGATCAATTTATCTGCGATTGAGAGTATATACAAAAATGAGGTAAGTTAGCGAAATTAGTTCGGATACCAATATCCCTGACTACGACTGAAATCTGATTAAACGGGAAAGAAAGGAGAAGAATGAAGGAAGCGGAACAGATCACAGGACGGAGGCATTGCGAATAGGAGAAGTGGTCGCATTCAGATGAGCGGCGGGAAGCGATTCACACCCTTCAGGCCGTCGATGAAGCCGTTGCGCATGTGGACCGTCGTGTAGAGGGCCAGCGTACGCCACACTGTCACGGCGTCCTTCTTCTGATTCTCGTCGAGGTCCGTCATGTGACTCAGACGGTTCTCGAGCGCGAATTCCATCGCGTCCTGAACTCTTCCCGTTCTTCTGAGTTCCTTTTCTTAGCTCACCTGGAAGATGTCCCAGTACTCGTGTTTGAATCCACGGTCGGCGAACTTGACGTGTTTCTGACCGACTGTGTACAGGAATGGCTCCGTCCTATCCATGTGGTAGATGTTCTTGACGACTTGTGCGAGCGTCTGAATGAATTGTTTCTTCCAGACGGACTCGATTTCTCTTCTTCTCTTACCTGCACGAACTTCAGTGCCTGCGAGCGAAACTCTTTCGACTCCTTCCATTCGTCGCCCTGATACTTGGAAATGAACGGGAACAGCTGCTTGCAGTTCGGGTTGTGATCGAAGATGAAGCAGTAGATGGCCGAGCCCAGCTCGTACAGATTGTCGAATTCGTCGGACCACGTGCGACGGAGCAACTCCTGGAAAAGAGCCCATCCCTCATTGCTCATTCTCTCGCACTTTTGATCTTTTCTTTCTTTTCTCTTCTCGTCTTTCGTACACATACACACGTGGCAAAAGGCGTTTTCAGCGCGTTCCTCATTGTTTTCCGATCGAATCGCTCACCTTCTCGTACACATTCGGCTCCCACTTCTCGATGTTTCCCTCGAAGGCCCTTTTCGTTCCGTTACTGTAGGTGACGTTGTTCGAATCGCTCATTCTTCTGCTGCCATTCACCTGCAACAACATCTTCATTCGGCGGATTCTGATCGAAACTCTCACTTTGTTCTTTCTGTTCGCCTGAGGAGTGCTGAACGAGGCGCCTTTCTCCGAAACGCTGAAAAAAGGAAGATTTGAGGGGCGAACGCAGGGAAACGAGTCTGCAGACCATCTCAGTAGAATCATTTCTTTTCCGAATCTATAGTTATGAAAAGGAGAGCTCAAATGAGGGGAGGCAGTCTCGTTAGCGAGTCAATTCGATGCAGCTGACACGCTTTTTTGTGTTCTGGAAGTACTCGAGAAGCCTCTTTTCTTCGAGAGAAAGCACGCGAAACAAGACTCCTCCTCGTCTCTTTTATCGCTTTTTTCTGCTTCTTTCGAACACTGCGGCGGGGGGAAACTAATTATTTCGGCCGACGTCACAGTTCAGAAAGCTTCTCCTGATTCCAGAAGACGTCGGAAGAGGTCAACATTGTATCACGTGGAAGTAACACACGTCATCAAAGGAAAGGGGAGAAGAGCAGGAAATAGGTCAGCACAAACATGGAGAAGAGGTGGTTTGAAGAGGCGGAAAAAGGGGACGTCCTCGGGGGATTTCGCACGTCTCCCGCATGTTCCTTTCAACGGAAACGCAGATCTCGAACAAGATAGCAGAGCCTACCTCGAAGTGGAATGGGACCTTTGATGGATCATGAATCGCGGTCGGGTGGTCTTGAGCATTGCACGGGAGTCCGAAAGAGGAAAGGCTGGCGAGGTGGCGAGCACACACTTCTAATTCGAATCACATCGAAACGAGGGGAGGAGAGGAGGAGGAGGGGAGTCCGCCTCCTTTTCCTCTAATGGATTGGATTCGAGGCCGTTATCAGATGAGACGAAATTGGATGAGAGTGAGCAGCACACGAGGAAACGACGGAAACGCGTGCGACGAGCGAGATGCTCCTCTCGAAGAGCTCGTTTTGTGTCCGAATTGCGAATGAGAAGGGCGCGAAGCGGCTGAAGGCGTTTTCGATCTCAGAACGAAATGAGCGCCGGAACTTTTTAAGAAGTACGCGGAATCGAGTGGCACCAGCTAGTACTCTCGAGGAAAGAGCCAGCAGAATGAGATGGAGGGACTAGACAACGATGGTGGCCGAGTTTTCGGGAGACGTACACTCGTCCACCGAGTCTCCAGATTGCAGAAGAACTGTGAGACCCTCGAAAAGGACATTGTTCTTCTGAAACTCACCCAATCTAGTCTGATTGGAAAGAGCTTCCAAACGAGCTGAAAATGAAAGAATCGCAGTCATCCGAAATCGAATTCATTCTCATTTCGCTGCTTTCAAATTAATTCCCAAATGCACTTGACTTCATTTCAGGAATTGAATTCGACGGCTCGCATCCAATCAAGAGTTCAAACTCTCGTTTTTCCGCGAATCGGAAGTGATGCTTCCGATCGACTTTTCGCGAATTTCCGAATGAAACAAGTGACGGATGACGTGGCAAAGCTGGAGGAAACAGTTGGAAGAAGAAGAAGGGAAAACAGAGAATGAAACGACGGGGGGATCCTGAATTATTGACGACGGTCTCTTTTGCTGCCGCTTCTTCTCTCCGGATTGGAAATATAATTGGACGAGTGCCACGTCATAGAGCAAACAGAAAACTGGGATGAGGGGGCAGGAGGTGCAGGGAAAAGAAAAGGAGCGCGAATCTGAGGAGGGGGTCTCCAGAAGTTGTCTAATATCTCCCAAGAGGATTGAGGAGGCACACTGCGAAACGCAAAAGTGAGAAAAGAAACGCGAGAAAGGAAGGCGCCAACAAAATGTTTGTTTTTTTTTTCTCGCTGTTGCGTCTCTCGTCGTTTCCAGTTGTATTCCATTCAGAAGTGAGCCCTCGCCCCTCCGGCTGTTACTCGAGACCCCCAGCAGCCGGCAGCACCACAGCCACCCAAATCTTTGCATTCGAAATTTGAGAGCTCTTTTTGACAAACTTTTTAGTTGAGTGAGCTACAAACGGGTCGAAAAACACGTCAGAATTGAAGGAATTTCGGAGGGACGAGGCGCCTTTTTTCGAGAGATTATTGGCTCCATTCAGGAAAGGAGACGAAGAGAAGCGACGTCTTCGGAGAGAGTGCAAATAGATTCGAAGAAAGACAATGATCGATTCGTTTGCTAGTCTGAACTCTCCGAGCTCTCGAATGGAAAATGCCTCAATGCGACTCTTTTTGTTTCTTCTGCCGGGGTCATACTCTCAAAGTTCGACTCGAAACGGAGCTCTCGCTTCGGAAAGAGCTGGCCTCCGCGCTTCTCGATGACAATTTGATCTCTTCTCTTGGTCGAACTTTGCATTGGAATCAGTTTTCACGGAGATCCGGTTCGAAAGAGTCCACTTCCTTTCGTCGATTCATCTCGAAATCCACCCGCCACTTGATTCTTGATGCCGCACGATTCTCTTCTTTCTAACACGGGGGGCTGCGTCAAGAAGGCGGTGTCGCCCGAAAAACAATGAATCAGCACGGTTCCCATGGCTGCGCGGGGCCGGATTGAAAAAGGAAATTGAGAGGAACTGACCTGGATTGGGGAGACGGCGACGAGAGGAACGAGAGCATGTTGGAGACGAGCTGACGGGCCGCCGACGGCATCTTCGACAGCGAGGGCATCGAACAGCGCCTGGAAACGAGACACGTTGCTCCGTGAGACACAGCTGTCGGAAGAATGGGAAATGCGGGTGCTCTTGTTTTTCAGAGCGTGGGAACACCCGCCAATGTCACAGAAACTCTAGTTTCCCTCGTTTTTTCATCGTGACTGGCTGCACTTTCTTTCCTTTTAGCTCCAGAAGAGCCAAAAGTTACTCGAAAAGAAAGTTGATCTCGCAAGTGGAATGACGTTTTGTGTGAGCAGAAAACGGGAAGGGAGGTACTCAAATGAGTCGATTGTTGACGCAGAACTCGATGAAAATGAGAAGAGCATTTTGGAGGCTCGAATGAAATAATCGACGGACTGTCTTTTTGATTAAAGACACGAAGTTACAGTAAACTCGGAATGAGAGAACAACCGAGAACTTTGATACTTTCTTTTGGATATTCGGATATAGTTGGGAATCGAATTCGGGGGGATTCGGGGGTATTCGAAAGGTGAGAGAGCGACGAATCTCAATCGAGAGAGGGAAAAACAAAAGGACTTTGGCTGATGATTATATCTTTCGAAGAAGCAAAACCGAGCCAGTGTTATTCGTTCCTCTACAATTCGCGGCCATCCGATATGTATTCTCGCATGAAAACAGCTCACTCATCTCGCGACAGAGGCGACGAAAAAAGGAAACAAAGCTACGGGATCTCTGCTTTTGTTCCCATTTCAGCTGCAGAAGAACAGATCTAGTGACGCCTCCGGATGATTAATATTCGTGGTTTTTGGGCGGGTTTTCGAGGTAAACAGAGAGCAATGAACTCGATGGGAAACGACGATGAGTCGGATTTCGGAGCGAGAGAATGAGGCGAGTGCAATCGAATTGGCATAATTATGAAGAGAGGCGCGAGTGTGTGTCGCCAGATCTTTGAATAGCGAGGAGAAGAGAGGACCAATCGGAAGGGAGGACCACAAAAGTTAAAAAGTGTGAGCGTTGAAGCGCACGTTGATTCAATTGCGACGACGCGTTTCGGACGTACACTTTGAGCTCAGAAGAAGAAGAAGACGTCGAGAGTGTGTCCCGGGAGAGAATCTCACTCCACAAGCAACTTTATGATCTGATTTCGAGCGGCGATAGGCAAAAGAGCCCGATTAGTCATATTGCGCAAAACTAGGAAAAAAGCGAATAAACAGGGTTGCAGAGAGGGAGACGGGAAGCGGGTCATTATTACTTTCCTTACTCTTTTTTACTCTTGCACGCAAATTTCGAAATGTAGCATCAGAAATTCTGGACAAAAATCGCCGACGACTACTTGAAAGGGCGTCTTGCAACACGGAAACTCTTTGGAGAACTCCGGTTTTCGGCCAGTGACATCATTCTCGAGACTTCGAGACGACCTAGTTTCCACGTCTACAAGACGATCAGAGGAACCAACGCTGTGTTGAGAGTGGGTTTGAGTGGGCAGCTAATCAGATTTGAGCAGTCAGTTTCTGAGAAAACACACGAGTTGAGTACTCACATCATCTCGACTCCAGTCGTGAAGTGATCGAAAACGAAGGCGGCGTGGAAGGGAGGGACGGCGTGCGGATCCTGTTCGGGGGGCTCCTCGCGCTTCTCGTGACCGTTCATGCTTCGAGCGGCGAGTTGGAGCAGGTGAAAACGACGGACTGCTCGGTGGAGAGCAGCAGTTTTCGCTCGAGGTCCGAAATCGAATTGGTCGGCACGAATGCGCAGCAGAAAAAGAAGAAGAAGAAGAAGAGGGAGAGAAGGAGAGGCCGCTGCCAACAAAGCTCCGAATCTTTCCAGAAACGAGAGAAACGGCGAGAGAGGAGGCGACCCGCCTCGCTGCGCGGAATTAGAAATAGTTGCCGACGGAGGAAGAGACGAGTAATATCGGAAGAAAAAGACGAAGAAGAAGAAGAAGGAATAGAAGAAGAAGGAGAAGACGTGTAATTGGACGGACCTGTCCACCCAAAACAACATTCTGAAGCCATTCCACAAGCCCGTTGCATAAATCACAATCAGATTTTTGGTTTCTTCCCTCATCCCGAATGGATTATAGCATCCGTTCTCTTTCTTTCTTCTCTCTGCGCTTCGAAAATTTTTGAAATGCACTTGTCTCGTTACGAACACGCTCCGTCCCATTATCCTTTTTTATAGCCTCTCTGCGTCTCCTCGTCTCGTACACTCTTTCTCTCTATTTTGCAGGAAGACAATCAAGTGCTGGTTCCGAAAAGAGAGAGAGAGAGAGAGAGAGAGAGAGAGAGAGAGAGAGACGCAGAGAAACGCAAGTTTGGAGCAACTCGAGAACACTTCCGAACCAGAGGTGAAAGCGAATCTCGACGAAGCCCACCGTGACTCACCAGCAACAGAAGATCCGGGCACACACGCCGCGACGTCGCGGTCCTCCTTCCGAAGCGACGTTTCCGACCATACTCTCGGCGCTGCCAATCTTGTTGATTGAATTGAAGCTCGGCTGCAAACGTAAATCGGTTGTTAATCGTGGCAGCGGCCGTAAAAGTCGCCGTCAACCCAACCAATTTCGAAGTCCAATTGCACATAGTGAAGGATAATTGCGACGGAGGATAAGAATATGAAGACAATTAGGATAGACTGGCAAGGGATCAAAAGCTGAAAAGAAGGCGGGAAAGGGTGACGATGAAGAAGATGATGCGAGGGAGAGAAGACGTGAGAATAGAAGCCGTTGGAGCAGAAGGGAATACCTGAAGAGGCTCTTTGAAAGTCGCTGTCTCTCTTTGTTTCGAGTGGGTGTCGAAAGAGTGAAAATCAGTGATACGATGAATAATTCAGAAGAGGAGGCAGAAGGGATTCTGAAGACCGACGGATTGAATAGATGGAAACTTTTCACGATTCTCAAATGAAGAAGAACTAAATACTTCGGAGAAGGAGAAGAAGACGTTCTAATGAGACCACTTATGGGCTCATCGAAACTGAAATGGCCTACTGTAGAGAGGGAGGGACTAGAAAACGCTCCGGACAAGTCTCTGTCTAGATAGAAAAGTTTCAATTCTCTAGTAATCACTGGGCTCACTTTCAGAAGAAAACAGTCACTTTCATCTCGTTTTGCAGAGAGGAAAACGGAGAAAAAGGCGGAAGTGGAGTGTTTTGGAATGTTCAAATTGGAAAAGTCGTCGAATTGACAAGTGACAGGAGAAAAGCGAGAAGGCAGGGCCGAAAGGCACGAGTGAATGACTTTTTCGCCGGGAGGAAGGTGTGAGTGGACAATCGCATTTATACAAATCACGGGCGGCCCACCTCGAGAGAAAACAAAACGGCCGAAAGAGCCGGAATCGAGTTAAGAAGGAAAAGAAGAAAGTTATGAGCAACGATCGGCACGAGTCGTATAGCAGCTGATTGGATTGTCTGTTCGAGAAGGTTCTGGCGACGGAGCACTCTCAGGACTTTCAGTCACAATCAGAGAAAGAACTCTTCGACTTCAGCTCTCTCTCTCTCTCTCTCTCTCTCTCTCTCTCTCTCTCTCTCTCTCTCTCTCTCTCTCTCTCTCTCTCTCTCTCGAAATATCAGAGAGTTGTGGCGAGAGTTGTTGCGACCTTAGGACTTTGAACAGAAAAGTGTGCCCAGAACCTTTTTTTTCGGATTCCGCCCTCAACTTCTCGGGGCTCTCTCCAGAAAGAGAAAGAGAGAGAGAGAGAAAGAGAGAGAGAGAGAGAGAGAGAGAGAGAGAGAGAGAGAGAGAGAGAGAGAGAGAGAGAGAGAAAGAGAGAAAGAGAGAAAGAGAGAGAGAGAGAGAGAGAGAGAGAGAGAGAGAGAGAAGAGAGAGTAATGAGGGTAATGGATGGGCACGTCTTCTTATTTCTCCGCCTCCTTCTTCATAAATTCTAAATTGAAGAGCTCAAACAACTGGATGCTCAAAACAATAACTGGGATGAAAAATAGAAGAAACCGATCAGTGATCATTCCTGTTTTCAAGTTTTCAGCGGTAATTTCCCATTTCAAATTTCGAAAATCACGCTGAGATGATTGGAATAACAGAGAAAAAATGGGGGATTAGTATGAGAAGAAACGAGGGAAATGAGTCAGTTCGGACGAAAACACGAGAAATTAGTCTGGAATTCAGAAGAACCGGAAGAGACGAAAATGCCAGAAGACGGTGACGACGGAGCAGTTTCTGCTCCAGAAGTCAGTGACGACAGGACAGTTACTGCTCCAGAAGACGGTGACGACGGGACAGTTTCTGCTCCAGAAGTCAGTGACGACGGGACAGTTTCTGCTCCAGGAGTCAGTGACGACGGAGCAGTTTCTGCTCCAGAAGTCAGTGACGACGGAGCAGTTTCTGCTCCAGAAGACGGTGACGGAGGACGTGTGCTCGGACGATGTGCTCGTGTGGGAAACTGAATGGGAACGCAAATCATGCGGATGCAACACAAAGAGCATTGTTTCTTGCGGGAAACAACGGACTCTTTATCCCGTGCAAAAGTCGCGAAAGAGTGAAGAATCGGCATCGAGGCGCAGGGAACGTTTCGAAGATCAGACCGCCGGAACGAGAAAGTACAGTTCTCGGAACGAATTCCGGCTCAGTTACCGGATAAAAACGACTAGGCAATGTCATTATCAGGTGACGAAAGGATCAGAAATCAAACGTGTCAAATGGCGAGTCGATTCGATTTTTGGAACTAGTTCTTCTTTTTTCTTCTGAAAATGGTGAATGGGTGGGAGATGAAGTGTGCGAGGCGAAATATCAAAAAGAATATTCGGAAAGAGGGGTTCGAAAAGTGGAGAAACAAAAAGAGATGTATTAACAGAAAACGAAACGGAACTTTCTCTTCGAGACATAGAGAGAACTCGATCTGAAAATGAAGCTGAAACAGTCTCGGAAACGAGAAGTCGGTCTGAAAATAGAAAAATGTTTCGAGGAGAGCAAAAGCGGAAGAAGAAGAAGAAGGATGGATTCGGTTTGAAACCGCCCTCTTTCTTCCTTTCTTCGAGCCCCAAATTAAATTTATCTGGCGCTTTTGTTTGGTTGCTCCCAAAAAAGAGCTCTCGTGCTCATTGTGAAAACGGCTCGAAGTGGGTGGACGACCGATGACTGATGGCTTCTTCTCGAGAAGAAGACGTATGCGAAGAAGAAGAAGAAGAAGAAGAAGAAGAAGAAGTCTTCTGGGAATCGCCACGCACGTGACTCCTCCCTCTTCCACCTGTATCAGATTTCGCACTTCTCTCGAGACTTCTCTTCTGAAAGTTGAGATGCCACGTGTACTCTTCTCGCTACGTCATCGGCTCGTCATCGGCTCTCATGAATGGCCGGAGCAGCCGTCAGCGGGAGCAGGTTCGTCGGAATGCCGTTTCAAGTAGCACTTGTGCTCCGCGCTCCCTTTTGTCATCTACAGTCCTTCTGCTTTTTTGCACAGCAAACATCTGCAGGCAGCCGGATTCGAGGCGACACGCCTTCTTGCGAAGAAGCCACCGCTCTTGCCTCGCAACATTCCACGCTTTGCCGTCGATTCCAGGTCAGTCTCTCTTCTCGATGTTCTGAGTGACGTGGCACTGCCAGGTCATCTCTCTCCTCACTTTGACCCCCCTTTTCCGCCCTTGTGCCCTCGCACATCAGAAAAATGAGAGGAAATGGGCCGTGTGTGTGTGTGTGTGTGTTGACAGAGACGCGAGTCAGAATTCGAGAAAGAACTAGTACCACACCTAGGTTATCAAGCTATAAAAAGAACAAACACTTCTCGTCGCAGTCTTCTCTTTCCAGCATGTGGCGCTTCGACTCTTCCTCGCTGACTTCTGTCCTCCTCCTCACCTCGTTCGTCCTTCTGGCCAGTTGCCAGCCTTCTGGGGAAGATGTCGTCCGATCGAAGAGAAGCTACTACGGAGGCTACGACATGTACGGGTGAGTGAGCCGCGCGGAGCAGCTCGGAGAGCCCGTGACTGTAGCGGTTGTTGCAGCGACGACTTCTGGTACGCGGGGCGCATCATCGGCATCATCGTGGGCATCTGTCTGCTGCTCTTCTGCTGCTGCCTTCCGTGCGTTTGCATCGCGGGAATCTGGTTCGCCGGCTGGTTCGGACTCCGTCAGAGGAACCAGCAGAAGACGACGCAGCAAGGTAACTTCAGAAGACGTCGCTACACGGATGACAGGCCCCTTTTCAGTTTAGCCGTCCCTCCGCCGCAGCCCGTCGTCGTTCAGTCTCCGCCCGCTCCTGTACCCATTAACTATGATATTCCTGGCAACGCCAACTACATCCCAAATACTCGTCAACCACGCCAAATCCACGTGGAATCGTCGCCCCGAGATTCCGAGACGTCGCGCGTCATGCTGCCCGGGGACCAGGTGATCTTCTCCGCCGAAGACCGCTACTACACCTCGTCGACTGCTCCGGCTCCGGCTCACCGCCCCGACGGCTACAATGTCTCGCGATACTAGAGTGTCTTTCATTTCTTTCCTCTCTTTCCTTTCTTCCTGCTTGTATATTCCGCCTTTTGAAGCTAATAAATTGGTTAATCACTTGATGGAGGCGGCGGCGGCGGCGACGTGCCTTCTACGAGGGAGAGAGCCAGAAAGCGAGAGCTCCCGACTACTCTTTCTCTTTTATTCTTTCTCTGCCTCTGTTGGGAGGGCCGCGACGCGACCGCCACGCACTCACTTCCCAGCCGATGGCGGCCGCTCTCAACGCGCTCGCAGACAGGCGAGAGATAAGAGAAGCAGATGGCGAAGCGGCGAGGGGCGAGAGAAGCAGGCCGCCGCGAATGGGGATCCTTCGTGCACCAGGATTCACTCCATTTTCACCTCGTTTCTCCCCGCATTCCCTCTGATTTCGGGTTCTTCTGGAGAATGCCTCGAGGGACCGTTCCCTATCTTTGTTTTTCATTTCTCATTAGCATGATACGATTATTCGTCATTCTATATCGGATATTTTCTCACTGCCTTCCGTTGAAGGCATAAAGAAGTCTCTCTCTAGATTCACACAGAACATGAAGACGCTGAAGCACTCATGTTCTTTTTCGTACAGTGGAGCGCGTTTCAGAGTCCGATTGGCTCTCGGATACATTTCCGCTGTTATCTTCGAGACTCTTTCAATTCATGTTCCCCCGTAACTGTTATCACACGACTATTCGCAGATTTTGTCACCTGCGCTCTGTTGAACTTTCGAATTGACTGTCTCATTCCAAGCAACCGCGTATATTCCAATGTTCGGTAGAGCGCGCTCCCGAGCCTTCCAAAGAGCTCAGTTATCTCTTCGACGCTTCCCTCGATCCCGTGATTCATTACTCTGTCATTCCAGGAAATGAGCCTCTGAGCCGAACCGGAGCCGTCTTCTCCCCCCCACTTTCCCCTCGCAAGGCGCCTTCTCTCTGTCCTCTCTGCATAATCAGAACTCTCCCGTTCTTCTCTCTCTTTCTCACTCTCGATCTCAATTTGAATGAGCACCACTGCTGGAGAATCATCGTCTTCTTCGAAAATGCCAGAAAACGCGCATCCGACGACTACCGAGAAGGGGTGAGTGTAGAGGATTTTCGAGCACGAGACGCATTCTCTCTCGTTTCCAGCTCGGAATATCTGGAGCAACTGGCGAACGAAGCCGAGGAGCTTAGAAAGAAATTGGATCAAGAGCGCCAGAAGCTCAATGACATTCCCAGTAAGAGCATGAAAGACAGGGCCACACCCACGGCCGACATTTTCAGTCCAGCAAGCCGCCGAACGGCTCGACGTGATGGGGAACCTTGGTGTGAAGCAGCGACGGATTCTGAAGGGACACGTCGGCAAGGTGCTTTGCATGGACTGGTCGCTTGACAAGAGACACATCGTCTCCTCCTCTCAGGTTTCGGACGTCTTCTGAATACATAATTGAAGGTTTGTGATGATTGAAGGACGGAAAAGTCATCGTTTGGGACGGGTTCACGACGAACAAGGAGCACGCGTTGACGATGCCGACGACGTGGGTGATGGCGTGCGCTTTCTCGCCGACGAGCCAGATGATTGCGTGCGGGTGAGTGAGCGAAACGCGTTCCCTAGACTGATTCTCCGTCTCCAGAGGCCTCGACAACAAGTGCAGTGTGGTTCCTCTCTCGTTCGAGGATGACATCATCCAGAAGAAGCGCCAAGTGGCCACCCACACCTCCTACATGTCCTGCTGCACTTTTCTTCGTTCCGAAAACCTCATTCTCACCGGCTCCGGGGATTCCACGTGTGCCATTTGGGACGTCGAGAGCGGTCAGCTCATCCAAAACTTCCACGGACACACCGGAGACGTCTTCGCGATCGACGTGCCCAAGTGTGACACGGGGAACACGTTCATCTCTGCGGGAGCCGACAAGCACTCGCTCGTCTGGGACATCCGTTCGGGACAGTGCGTGCAGTCGTTCGAGGGACACGAGGCCGACATCAACACGGTCAGATTCCACCCGAACGGCGACGCCTTCGCCACCGGATCCGACGATGCGACGGTAAGCGGACCCTTGGCGACGAGCCGAACTTCTCGTTTCAGTGCCGTCTCTTCGATCTGCGAGCCGACCGTCAAGTGTGTGTTTACGAGAAAGAGTCGATCCTGTTCCCGGTGAACGGAGTCGATTTCAGTCTGTCCGGTCAGTGCGAACCCCTCGACGTCCACCTCATCCGTCTCGTTTTCAGGCCGCATCATGTTCGCCGGCTACGGAGACTACCGCGTCGGAGTGTGGGATTCCCTGAAATGCGTCCGTCACTCGGTGCTCTACGGCCACGAGAACCGCATCAGCTGCCTCCGAACTTCCCCCGACGGAACCGCCGTGTGCTCCGCCAGCTGGGACTGCACAATCCGCATCTGGGCCTGAGCCCTCCCTTCCGAGCTTCATGTCACTTCTGTACTCATCCGTTTCCCCCAACCGCCTATCCCTGTAATCTCTCATCTATTTTCATCTAGTCGATACCAGTCACCGAGAACGATTCTCCTCTTATTTTTAAAGAAATACTCGTTCAGTGCAAAACTTTGTGAGTGTAAATATATCCATTATAAAAGGCAAGAGTGAATACTGTGTGGAAGAAACTGAAAAAGGAACATTAAAAAGGGGGAAGATAAAATGAGCAAAGTATGGCAAATAATCAGAAAATCTGCGAAGTGGGGTTTTAGGTATGTTTGTGATAAAAAAAAGGTCGGTGTCCCGAAAAGTCGTTTGAGAAAGAGAGAAGTGAAAAAAAAAGAGACGGGTGTTTTGAAGGAGGACATAATTAGGCACAGCAGAAGCAGCGGACGCAGTTGATGATGATCGAGAGGATGGTGCAGACGGCGAGGAAGAGAAGAAGGACGGTGACCCAGTCCTGCAAAGGAGACGATTCGAAGTGAAGAAGAGAAAGATCGGAATCACCTGGAGACGGAAGCAGCACTGATCGGCGATGTTTCCGCAGCACTTGAAATACCAAAAGACGTTCTCCTCGGGGCATGCCTGTCCGACGACTGGAAGCGGGCAAGCCAGCGGGCTTCTTCTGATCGTGAGCGGCTCGATCGACTTCACATAGTCGAGAAGATCGTCTCCATCAGCGTTGACCGTCGGGGCGCAAGCGAGAAGCGCCATGGCGAACAGGAAGAGCGGAAGAGTGTACGACGACATTCTGCAGACGAATTGGTGGAATGGAGAAAAGGGGAAAAAGACGAAGAAAAGGGAAGGGCGAGTAGATGGGAAGTGAATCGGATTACTCGCAACTGGTCTCGGATGAAGAGTATCGGCAAAAAAGAGTCGCGAGTAGGGCTTCCGAATGGCAAAAATGGATGCAAGAGAAGTAGTTATCCAAACGGGTTTTCTTGTTTCACCGTTATACAATCAGCTGTTCTGGAGTGTTGCAGAATGTGAAAAAAAACAGAAGAATGGGGTCGTTTAGAATCAATGATTGTTTTGACAGGGACGTGAGTGAAAAAGAGAACGGAATTTTCGCTTGATCGGAGCTGTATACTATTTGAGCCTCCCGAGAAATGATAGGGATGATCACATTAGCGAGAAATATTCTAAATATTCTTTCTTCCTGTATTCAACTCCAACACATACAGCGGGGGAAATTGGCTGCAGTCCGAACAGAACAAAGGGGCGACAAGAGCGCTCGATACCCAAAAAAGGAAAACCTGCGCGATTCGGCGACTTTCACCGACGATTTACTTTCTTTCTTTCGATTCCGATCCATTATGATTCGCTAAAATAGCAAAGCAATGATGCGCTCGAGTGGTCGAGAGACAAAACGCTGTAGTTTTTACTACCTTTAGCGTTGGAAAGTGTGTAATAACGCCTTCTGATTCATTCGCGACTCACAGTGTGTAGGCAAGAAGGC
Source organism: Caenorhabditis sulstoni (assembly GCA_963966605.1). Taxonomy (NCBI): domain Eukaryota; kingdom Metazoa; phylum Nematoda; class Chromadorea; order Rhabditida; family Rhabditidae; genus Caenorhabditis; species Caenorhabditis sulstoni. Next base: position 4,678,406 of record OZ016475.1, read on the forward strand.
CAAACAAAACGCAGGTCCTGCAGCAGCCGTTTAGAATGTGAAAAGGCATAGGAAGGAAGAAGAGAAGGATATCGACCGGCCATCCGTCACGGCTTTCCCTTCTCTCATCTCAATTTCCGTTCTGCGCCGCACGAATACGGGGGCCCAGCTGCTTCGTCTTTTGGAAAAGAGGTTATCACGGAAGAAAGCGAAAGGTGACATGATTGAAAAGGGCTTGCGACCCGCGAATCGACCCATAAAGAAAATGGCTAATCACCCTTTATTCTCAGGAAACCTGTTGTTTTCTGCATCCGATGGATACCAGATAACAGAAGCATGACTGACGAATTCAGTTTTGAAAAATAGGGAGCATACATTCAAAACATTGCGGTCTTCCGTTTTCATGCAAAGAAATCTAGATAGCGGGGTCGTTAGAAACCGAATTGAGGACACACCCAAAACCCGAAAATATCGATTCAGAAAGTTTGGACTCTCGATTGGGAGGAGGAAGAATAAGAAGAAAGGAGAGGACAAACAAGTTGGACGATATTGACTCTATCAGTCGGAAGGGCATCGGTTACGTTGTGAGACATAACGGTGTTCGTCTCTCTTTCCCCCCACATCTCACAAAAACATTTGAGTGCGCGGATTCGCCAGCGGACGGTTAGACGCAGAGAATCGGTTGGAATGGGCGGGACGGCGCGGCCCGCCTGCGAGGAGAGAGGGAGAGAGACTTTGATAAAAGGCGACTGTTTGGATGGCGCGTCCTTGACGAGTCGCTAATGGGAAGCGAAGCGAGGTATCGATCGGGTGGGAGGCACGCCGGTGAGAAGAAGGGAATTGGTTTCAACACAAACAAAGGAATGTGCGGAGAGGACAGATGGGGATCAAATTAGTGACCGTGGCGCTGAATCATCAGGTCAAATTGCCATTTGTGGAAGAAGGACGCTCGAAGTGTTTCCAATTCGATACGAGGAAACGAACACATGCGAGTTTTCCGAGCCCGAATTGTAAGAGTTTTTGATAAGCTGAGAGGAGGGTGAAAACACCAGAGCGTTTCGTAATAGTGGATAACTGGGACATGTGGCTGCAGAGAAAGAGTGGAAGAAGCACGTAAAGCAGGGGTCGTTCGTGCGGTGGGACAGCGGAGAAGGAGGATACCCACAGAGAAGAGACCGCGAGAACCTGTCCTGCCTCCACATCGTCGTATTAGGCTGGCCCAACTGGTCACGACGACGATTGAATCGCATCGATTCGAGGGATTCGAATGGCCGACGCAGAAGGAAGAGAAACAAAAATTGACTGACTCATCGTTATTATTACACACAAGTGGAAGTCAGGGACGAAATGAATGAGAAGACTTTCGAGTGGTTTCGAAGCGAATTTGAGAAAAAGTTGCGCAATCGAAGATTTCCGGTGGCAGCTGGAGAAACGAATTTTGCGAATACGACAGGAAAAAGAGAAGAAAGATGACAAAGACATAAAACAACAGCGGAAGAAGGGGAAAAAAATGTTTGCTGTGGGAGACGACGCTTCCAAAACAAAACACAAATTTCACTTTTTTTAAGAATGCGGCTGTCTCAAAAATGTTTTTTGCACTCTGAGAAAAAGTTTTGATGAATTCTTTTTCAGAAAAGATGGAAAGAAGTTAGAAAAAGAAGGGTATACTCAGCAGATATGAGCAAAACGAAAATCGAAACAATAACATTGCTCGGAATGTTTCTATCAGAGTGAGACTGCTAAAACTCAATCGGAAAAAGTTTTCAGTGGGATTCGATCTGAGATTTTCAGCGCTTTCAAAATCAGGCCAATTGATTTCATGCGAGTTCAGAACAAAGCGGTTAGAGTTGAAACGAAGCGAGAAAGTGAGAAGAGAGACGAAAAAGGGGACCCGCCCACGGCGTTTCGGGTCCAACGAGACTCCGCTTTTACGACGCGTGCCGGAAACCCAAATTTGAACTGCCGCGTCAACAAACTAAACAACGCGCATGCGGAATTCCGGAGTATTGTTTTTCCAGTCCTTTTTTTTTGAGAAAAAAACGTCGAGTTCCGCGGTATCGAAGATTTTTCTACCACTTTCTTGAACTGTTTATCGGGAACTAATTTTTTTTTCTCTAGATCGTGCTTTAACAAATTGTAATCTTTTTTTTGCAGAAAATGAGCAGAGAGGACGAGAAGCAGCAAGTGGACAAACACAACTGGGGCAGCGAAGAGCTGTCCAAGGTGAGAATAGTTATGTTTCTGATCGAAGCGGAGCATTCTCAATCGTCTGTCTAACTGTCTGAACCTATTCATCCGAGGAGAGGGCAAATAGATGCGTTTTGCTCGCTCTCGGCTTATAGTGTAACAATTGCGACCTTCTCTTTTTCTCTATTGCATCGCTTTGAAGCGAATATTCTCGTGTTTTCTAGTTGTTGAAACAAAAATGAGTTCGGGAGAAGAAAGCGATTTTGATGAGCACTATATTCCGGAAGTATGAGACGTTTTCACTGCGGCAAGTAATTTTTCTTTTTCAGGTGTCGGATACGAGAGACGAGAAGGACGAGCAGGACTTGAAGCTGAACACTGATGCTCTCGACAACCTGTTCAGCTCTTCTGCACGCCCGAAGGTATCTCGTTTCTGCTTGGAAAAGGTTCTCAATTCTTCCATTCAGATCAACATCAAAAAGGAGGATCTTCAGCTGATTATGAACGAGTTGGAGCTTCCAGAGGCGACCGTCCGCTCCAAATTGATCGAAACGAACGGCGACGTCCGCGAAGCTCTCAGAACTTTGTGTGGTCTCTGAATGTTCATTGGGTTCTTGTTGACTATGAAATAATAAATTCTGCCTCTTCTTTCCCTTATTTGTGTCGGTTATGAAAATGGAAAAAATTCGTTGAGATCTCTGAATTTTTAAAACTTTATCCGTTCCATTCCATACATTTTCCGGATGCCCGTGATAAAAGTACTAACGAATCACAAAAAAGTGTCGGAAGGTTTCGAAGTGAGTATTTCCAAATAAGTTTCCAATCGACAAGCAGACAATTTCAGATTCGCCTTTCAGTTCTGATGGCCAGAGTTATGAAACGACCGGAAAGTCAGATCTTCGTCACGGTGAGCTTTTCTCGACTTCCAGAAAAGACACGTGGCTTCTTTTCCAGGTGGAAACTGACGTTCGAATGACACGTGGCCGGTTGACGGATCCGCTCGCGATCCTCGACGTCACTTCCTCGACGCATCTGACTCCGGTGCTCACAGAAGAGTACACAGTGGCTCTTTGCGAGTTCATCCAGCAGGAATTGCTCCTCGAACCGGACTGCGTCCTCATTAATTATCGATCGATCCGACCCGAATTGATTGGATTCAACGGACACATTCTGCCAGAAAACCAACCGATTATCTCACTAAACCACTTGATTTTTGGTTTATTAATCGCTTTTTTCGTCTGGTTTTCGCTTCATTCGTACAGAAACATGTAAAGAATCTCCTGGAGAGAAGGTAGTGGTTGCTGTTCTTCCTGGAGTTTTCTAGTCCCTCCCACCGGACGCTCTGTAAATAACGCTATGTGAGTATCACCTTGTAAAGTGAAACAAAAACATTGTAAAATTTCAATGATCCAAGAAAATGAAGTTTTTCATCGAAATTTCCTGAGTTTCTGGTTACTGAACGCACCGAGCACGCATCTTCAAAGTAGCAAGAATCTTCGAAAACCGATCACAGTGGTTCCTCAGTTCAGATCGAGCGAGACCTGGGAGGCTCGGAGAGCCACGGAGGCGAAGGTTCCTCGCCCCCGTACGCAGCTCCTGCTCGGGTAATAATCCGCGCGAACTCCCCTCGGCACTACACTGTTTGCCCAATCATCGTCTTGTATCAAGGGTATCAGTGTCTCTTCTCTGCTTCTGTGTATTTTAGTGCTTCTTCTTCGTCTTTCGCTCGAAAAGCCTCTCAAGAAACACAGAAAGACGAGGCAGGGCAGATCTCCTTCCCCGTTTCGCCCGCTTTCCTCCTCGTCTCCCTTCTCCATAGAATCCCCCAAAACAGGCAGAATCCGCGCGTCAAAGGCAATACATCGGTAGGCGGCAAGATGAACATGCTCGGGAGTATGTTCTCGACGGTCAAGCCGAGGCTCGACGACCTCGGCACCGACCGTCTCAACTACTACTACTCGACGCTCATCATCATGGGCATGTCTCTGACGATCACGGCGAGACAGTACGTCGGATCGCCGCTGCAGTGCTGGGTGCCCGCGCAGGTGTGTCTCCTCGCTCTCTCCTCTCTTACCTTCGCTCCTTCCAGTTCACGAAGGCGTGGGAGCAGTACGCAGAGGACTACTGTTTCGTGTACAACACGTACTGGGTCAAACCCAACGACAAAGTGCCCACTTCGATCGAGGAGCGCGTCTCTCAGCAGCTCATCTACTATCAATGGGCTCCGTTCATCATGGCCATCGAGGCCGCTTTTTTCTACCTTCCCGTCATTTTTTGGAGCATGCTCTCCACGAAATCTGGAATTAACATCATCAAACTAGTCGAGACCGCGCAAAAAGCGGAGGGAGCCGAGGTAAAGTCCGTAGAGGGTTGAGCCCTGGAGGGACGTATAGCAGCTCGTTTCGAGCCGAGTTCAGCCCTAGAGTCCGGATAGCCGGAAGGATCTGAAAGTTGAGAAATGAGTTCGTTTCAGTCGGAAGAACGACGGAAACAGATCGATATCATCTGTCGGCACATTTCGAATAACTTGCGAAAGCGGAAAAATGAAGAGGAAACGAGTAAACTTGCAAAGATTCAGCGGATTTTCGGGATGCAGCACGGCAAATACATCACCAAGTTCGCTCCTCTGTCTTCCTGTTTCACGATGGCTTTTCAGCGTTTATCTGGTCACCAAACTCATTTACATGACGAATTCGTTCTTGCAATTCTACTCGACGAACAAGTTTCTGGGTCAGAACGATCCTTACTGGGGCATGCGGATTCTGGACGACATCCTGCACGGCACCGACTGGGAGCACTCGGGCAACTTCCCTCGGATCGCCATGTGCGACTTCCAGGTAACCACGGAGAGTGTTTGCTCGCGGACATTCTTTGACTTTTCGATTAGAAGCACGAGAGAGAGAGAGAGAGCGTGATCTGTGATTTTGAGGTCAGAGTGCTCGGCAACCTTCAAAGGCACTCCATTCAATGCGTGCTCACTCTCAACATGTTCAACGAGAAGATCTTCCTCTTCCTCTACCTTTGGTGCCCGAATCCTGCGAGGATGCCGTGAGCAGTCACTTCTTTCCAGGTTCCTCCTCGTCTTCTTCGTCACGCTGTGCGACTCCATTTCACTTCTCTACAACATGTTCAGCAAACACAAAATTGTCGAGTTCCTGCAACAGTGAGCATCAGAAACTGGTCGGGAAGAGCGAGTACGGTCTTCAGGTTCCTGGACAATCAGGAGGAAGCGGACAGCAAACTGAAGAAGACGTTTCGAAGAGAGCAGCAGTCGATTCTGCTCTCCGAGTTCTGCTTTCACAAATTCACGCCGGACATCATTATCGTAACGAGCGACGGCCAAACGAGTCCCGATTTCTGTTTCAGATTCTCAAAATGATTAACAATCACACAGGAGACATCGTTTGCACGGAGATAGTTTGCAGAATGTGGAACGAATTCCTGTGAGACGTGCTCGCCGTTTCAGATGAGTGACTTCTGATTTCAGCGAACGTGACGCCGACATGATTCTGGAGAGAATGGCTCCGAACAACCATCCGATACAGAGCAAGTCGTCCAGTCTGAAGTCGATGCAGATGCTAGAAGAACAGCGGAAGCTAGTCATGTAGTCATTCCTTCGAACTTTAGTTTTTTTGAGCTGATTCTTTGGCAACGGGGACTCAGCCTCGGAGAAGGAGATTTATTCTCTCATCGCAGCAATAAATAAGAACCAGTTCAAAAAACGTTCTTTGTCAGTTCGCCTTCTATTGTCCCTTTTTTGGTGTTTTAATATGAAATATAGAGAAATTTCAGTCGGTTTTCTGAGTTATTCGAATCTCGTTGCAAATATGTTTTGGTGGTGCTTCAAACGCACGTGCATGATGTCCCAAAATGCGAACGCGCTTCGTAGGCTCCGGGACGTTTCGCACCCGTTACATTTTGCAGCCGCTGAAACTGTTACCAAAGGAGAATGAGATTTGTCTTGTATTTAAAACCAGTTCATCAAATCTCGCTCCTCGCGACTTGCCACCGTCGGATATGGTTACTGTAGTTTGAGTGGGGTTACTGTAGGGGTTCTGGAGCCCGCTTCACCACGCAGTCTCTTTTGAGGGTCATTTCGCTCAAACTAAAACAATTTGGAGCAACATTTTCACAGTTTTTTTTTCCAATTCAACATTTTTCATCGAACTGCTGTACGCGTGATGTCATTGCAGAACACTGCCCAGCGCTAGCGTAGCACTATCTTGCGCAACTTTTAAGCAACTTCTAACAGAAGAGGATAGCACTGGCGCTAACGACTCTTTATTGGGGAACGGGCATAAGAGAGGAGAGATCGTCCCTGATCTTGTTCAAAAAAAAAAGAAAAATAGGGTGAGTAGATGTTGTGTCACGCAGACACATAAATGATTTATCTGTTTTATATCGATCTACCCGCGCCCGCCTACTTGTTGTTGTTTACAAGGACTTCCCCTTTTCCCCTCTCGCAAAAACCTCACTTGTGTTCTCCGCCCCAGCCCCGCTCACCCTCTACGATATTCTCGTTGTTTCTTCTATTTGACCCCACCAAATAAAGAACACAACAACTGGCGATCAGGATTTGGAAATTATGAGCGACAACGACATGATGAAAGCTTTCTTTGAGCAGCAAGCAGAACAGCAGATGGAGTTCTTCCGTCAGCAGCAACTGCAGTTCATGGAAGCAATGAAGTCGTCACTCGGAACCAAGACCCCGGACACGAACGCCTTGATCACGTCGGTGAGTAGTCGGATTGCTACTTTCCACTATGAACCGGAGGACGGCGAAACGTTCGAGAGATGGTTCAACCGCCACGAAGCAGTCATCAACGTGGACGGAAAGGACCTCGATGACGCGACGCAAGCACGCATCATCGTGGGAAAACTGGAGAACAAAGAAGCTGATCAGTTCCACAGCTTCATCTTGCCAAAGAAGTCGTCGGAATTGACGCTCAGCGAAACAGTAGACACACTGAAGAGACTCTTCAAGGAAGTCAAGTCGCTGGCACGTATCCGCTACGAACTGCTCACCACGAAGTTCGACGGCGGAGACCGGAAGGAGTACACGGCAATGCTCAGAAGACGGTTCAACGCCGCTAAGTGGGACCTCATGTCTGACGACCAAGCCGAGTGCCTCCTCTGGATCATCGGACAAAACTCATCCGATTGTGCCGAATTGAGAATCCGTGCTCTCCGTGAAGTGGAAGCGAAGCCGAACCTGAAGTTGATCGAACTGGCCGAATCAATCGATCAGGCCATGCTGCTCCGCGCAGATGCCAACTTCATGGGAAAAGCCACCGAAATCCACGCCATTCACGGAAAGAAGCAGAAATCGAAGAAGAATGGTCCAAAATCTTCTTCCCCATCTGCTTCGCCGCCAGCCACCACCGTCACCTTGTCCGACGTGTGGAGGCAACCATTGGCGCAAGGAGTGCAAATTCCCTGTGTCAATCAAATGTAAAAAGTGCAACAAGACGGGACACATGGCCAAAGTCTGTTCTTCTGGGAACCAGTCAACCTGGATGAACCAGGCTGTCTTCGTCAATCAATCGGCTGTTGGAGGTATGAATCGCATCTACAAAATGGTTCTCATCAACAACGCGCCGATTCGCATGCAGTTGGACACCGGTGCTGAGGTAACACTTCTGAATACCAAATACTGGATAGCTCTTGGTCGACCGGAACTGGACCCGCCGACGTTGAATCGTCGTACTGCCAGCAACGAGAAGATCAAAGTCAAGGGACAGTTCGCGTGCAATTTTGTGCTCAACGGTCAGCATGGCTCGGGTGTCTGCCAAGTCACCAACACAGCCACACTTCTCGGGATGGATTGGTTCAGACAGGACACAACATTGTATCGGCAATTACTCATTGACTACGGTATTAATGACTACAGTACTCAATGACTTTTTTACTCAAAGACTTTGGGCGCTCAATGACTACTATTTCTCAATGACTTCAAACTTGCTCAATGACTATATGCGCTCAATGACTACTATTTCTCAGTGACTTCAAACTTGCTCAATGACTATATGCGCTCAATGACTTCTATTTCTCAGTGACTTCGAAATTTGCTCAATGACTTCATGTGCTCAATGACTTCAAATTTTTTAGATAAGACTCGCGAGAGCAGTCTTATCTATATCAATCAATTAATTACGAAGTTAGGTTTGTAAATCAACAATTTCATCAACAGTAACAATAAAAAACAAGTAATAAAAAGTTCAAAAAGAAATTAGAAAAATGAGTAGGAACTGTGGGAACTGCTGTTTGGAGATGGACTGAATCTTCGTTTCGCTCTTCTGGAAATTCAATGAATTAATTCTCGAGTAAACCTTTCAGTTCTTAGTACCTCATTCGCGACGATGTTACGTTGTGGTCATGATCTTGGGTAGAAGAGAGGCGTGGTGTTCCAGGAGTTGAGGGAGCTATTGACGATATCCCCGTTGTGTTTGTCAAGCTCGTCGATAAATCAACTCCTGGGCCTTAAATAAGCAATCTTACAGTAATCCAACAGTAATCCCTGTGCCTTTAATATTCGTAGTCATTGAGCAATACAGTTGTAGTCATTGAGAATAACGCTTCTAGCTTTCCACAATCATCTACAGATTTAGCCAAACACAAAACAACAAAGAATATCATTTTTAGAGTATTGAAATAACAAAAACAAATCATATGCAGAAAAAAAGTAAAAACGACTGAAAAGAATCTGATAATGAAAAAATAATGAGTCGATACATGCGTTTTGAAGCATGAACATGTTTTCAGAATGTTAATAACGGTATACACAACCACTTTAAAAACATACGCGCAACTCATCCCGAAAAACTTGAATTTATTGAGCACATGAAGCAAGTTTGAAGTCATTGAGCGCATATAGTCATTGAGCAAATTTCGAAGTCACTGAGAAATAGTAGTCATTGAGCGCATATAGTCATTGAGTAAAAAAGTCATTGAGTAATGTAGTCATTAATACCGTAGTCAATGAGTAATTGCCCATTGTATCATCAGCTGTCCGATGGTTCGATCAGGGCGGTCACAACGATCCCACCCAGTGCTCTCAACGCGACCCGGCAGCAGCTGGAACGACAACTCCAAGCAGCGCATCCAGCCGTTTTCAAACCGAGTTTGGGGACGTGCACCAAGGTAAAAGCTCAACTTCGCCTCAAGCCGGATGCCGCACCTACTTTCCGAAAGGCACGACCAGTGCCGTACGCAGTTCTCTCACAGGTCAGTGAAGAACTGGACCGTCTTCGATTCGGGAATCCGCAGACATTGGTCTCGGACAATGGCACTCAATTCACTTCGTCGCAGTTCGCTCAGTTCTGCACTTCTCGTGGTATCCGACATCTCCGTTCGCCGCCGTTCCATCCGCAGAGCAACGGCCAGGCCGAAAGATTCGTCGACACCTTCAAACGAAGTATATTGAAACTGAGGAGGGAAGAGACGACACAAGAAGCTCTTCAAACATTCCTGATGACTTACCGTTCGACTCCGTGCGCATCGGCTCCGAACCAAGCATCACTAGCGGAAAGCTTCATTGGTCGACAAATGAACACAGTCCTCCACTTGATGCTCCCACGGAAAAAGTCTCCGGATTCATCGCAACTGGATCAGAGGAGTCGAGCCATGAAGGATCAGTTCGATCGACATCATGGCGCCGTCCCGCGCGACTTCAGTCCAGGAGACGCACGGCGCCCTGCGAGGCGAATTGTCCGTGGAGCGCGTTTGTAAAAGTGGGCGGGGCGTCGCGAATTTTTCAGTTGATTTTTTGGTTTTTTATCATTTGCAGCGCAGAAAATGATTTTTTCTTCGAAACTGTTCATAGCAATTGTAGAGAAATGCAAAAGAAATCGTTTTTTCAAAACAGCGTAACACATTATTCGCTGGCTGCGGTGTTGATACACCTCAAAGTTTTGTACTGAAAAATGCGTTTCTTGCTTTTTTTGCGAAAACTGGCTGCGATATCCGAAATTTCGTCCATAGCATTTGTGAAGACCTTCATTAGAAACATTTTGCGACCAAAACCGAACCGATTCCTCAAAAACTGATGAAAATTTGGTTCTTCTTTTTTTCAAAAATTTGGTTATTTTTTTAAAATTTGGTTCTTTTTTTTTTAAATCTGGTTCTTTTTTTTAAAATCTGGTTCTTTTTTTCCGCCATCCTGAGGTGAGAGGATCTGAAGGATCCGAAGAGCCTCGAGAATCTGTTTTGAAGTGGAAGTGTCGGATCGGTGAGTCACTCCACGCACGGTCGCAACGGTTTCCGAAACGCCTCGAACATCGACCAGTCGGTTCGGGAAAGAGCCTATTCCGTTGTAGGGGGCACATAATTTGAAGAAAGAGTGGCGGTAGCTCCAGTGTACGCTCCAGTGTACGGAGCTTCTCAGTTGAGAAACAGGCACACACAGGCACAGATAAGCCCCGCCCCCTCATTACAGATAAGCCCCGCCCACTCGACGACAGAGTTCCTGGTCCCTTCGCTTCCAATTCATTCACCTTCCAATTCATCGGTTCTTTTTCTATTATCGGATTTTTTTTGAATGCAATACGCTGCGGAAATTTTTTTTTTCGAAATGTCGATTTACGGGTTGGTCCCGCCACGAAGAGAATGAGACGCAGACGACGAGAAATAAAAAAATTTGAAAAAATTGAAGAAATTTCATCTCTCGTCGTCTGAGTCTCTTTCTCTTCGTGGCGGGACCAACCCGTAAATCGACATTTCGAAAAAAAAAATTTCCGCAGCGTATTGCATTCAAAAAAAATCCGATAATATAAATTTGGTTCTTTTTTTCAAAAATTTGGTTCTTTTTTTAAAAATTTGGTTCTTTTTTTTTAAATTTGGTTCTTTTTTTTTAAATTTGGTTCTTTTTTCCTCATTGGAATTTTTTCTTTCCTTCTATTGGGACCCTGTCAGTCTCTCCTTCCTCTTTCCTCTTTTTTCCCAACACGCACTGTTTTCGGCGTGCACCCATAGCTTAGTGGTAGAGCGCTCGACCGTCAGGCCGAGAGCCCCGGGATCAAAACCCGGTGGGTGCGCACGCTGCAATGATTGGCACTCTGTGTCTTGAGCGGTACCGTTGCCTGCGATGATAGGGTTCCGGCCCTTGAGCGGTAGCCGTGAGGACGGAGAAAGGCTCCTGAGCGGCGGGCGATGATAGACGGTCCCTCGGACTGCCTTGAGCCGAGCGTCGACGGACGGTCCCCCTCGGGACTGTCCTGTCGCCGCGCCGTTCCCGCACGGTGAGAGCGGGGTTAGGGGCTAGTTCGGCGTTCCGCCCTCTTTCTTTCCCCTCCGGGCGGTTCGCCGGGCTAGCGCAGGAAGAGGGCTTTTGCACTTTTTATATCACACTTCGACCTTTTTTTTAAATTAAAAATTGGGTTCTTTTTTTTGAAATTGGGTTTTTTTTGAAATTTGTTTCATTTTTTTCGAAATTTGTTTCTTTTTTTTCAAAATTTCTTTTTTTTCAAAATTCCTTTTTTTTCGAAATTCGTTTCTTTTTTTTTGAAATTTGTTTCTTTTTTTTCGAAATTTCTTTTTTTTTCAAAATTCCTTTTTTTTTCGAAATTCGTTTCTTTTTTTTTCGAAATTTGTTTCTTTTTTTTCGAAATTTCTTTTTTTTTCAAAATTTCTTTTTTTTTCAAAATTTCTTTTTTTTTCAAAATTTCTTTTTTTTTCAAAATTTATTTTTTTTCAAAATTCCTTTTTTTTCGAAATTCGTTTCTTTTTTTTCGAAATTTGTTTCTTTTTTTTCAAAATTTCTTTTTTTTCAAAATTCCTTTTTTTTCGAAATTCGTTTCTTTTTTTTCGAAATTTGTTTCTTTTTTTTCGAAATTTCTTTTTTTTTCAAAATTTATTTTTTTTTTCGAAATTCGTTTCTTTTTTTTTCGAAATTTGTTTCTTTTTTTTCGAAATTTCTTTTTTTTTCAAAATTTCTTTTTTTTTTCAAAATTTCTTTTTTTTTCAAAATTTCTTTTTTTTTCAAAATTTATTTTTTTTTCGAAATTTCTTTTTTTTTCAAAATTTCTTTTTTTCTCGAAATTCGTTTCTTTTTTTTCGAAATTTGTTTCTTTATTTTCGAAATTTCTTTTATTTTCATAATTTATTTTTTTTTTCAAAATTTCTTTTTTTTTTCAAAATTTCTTTTTTTTTCAAAATTTATTTTTTTTTTCGAAATTTCTTTTATTTTCAAAATTTATTTTTTTTTTCGAAATTCGTTTCTTTTTTTTCGAAATTTGTTTCTTTATTTTCGAAATTTCTTTTATTTTCAAAATTTATTTTTTTTTTCAAAATTTCTTTTTTTTTCAAAATTTATTTTTTTTTCAAAATTTCTTTTTTTTTCAAAATTTCTTTTTTTTTTCAAAATTTATTTTTCAAAATTTCTTTTTTTTATGTTTCTTTTTTTCTCAATTTTTGTTTCTTTTTTTTTTAATTTGGTTCTTTTTTTTTTTAATTTGGTTCTTTTTTGGTTCTTTTTTTAAAATTCTTTTTTAAAATTTGGTTTGGTTCTTTTTTTAAAATTTGGTTCTTTTTTTTTTTAAATTTGGTTCTTTTTTTTTATAAATTTGGTTCTTTTTTTTTTTAAATTTGGTTCTTTTTTTTTTAAATTTGGTTCTTTTTTTTTTAAATTTGGTTCTTTTTTTTTTTAAATTTCGTTCTTTTTTTCAAAAATTTGGTTCTTTTTTTTTTAAATTTGGTTCTTTTTTTTTTTAAATTTGGTTCTTTTTTTTATAAATTTGGTTCTTTTTTTTTTAAATTTGGTTCTTTTTTTCAAAAATTTGGTTCTTTTTTTTATAAATTTGGTTCTTTTTTTTTAAAATTTGGTTCTTTTTTTTATAAATTTGGTTCTTTTTTTTTTTAATTTGGTTCTTTTTTTCAAAAATTTGGTTCTTTTTTTCAAAAATTTGGTTCTTTTTTTTTTATAAATTTGGTTCTTTTTTTTTAAATTTGGTTCTTTTTTTTTTAAATTTGGTTCTTTTTTTCAAAAATTTGGTTCTTTTTTTCAAAAATTTGGTTCTTTTTTTTTAAAATTTGGTTCTTTTTTTTTAAATTTGGTTCTTTTTTTTTTAAATTTGGTTCTTTTTTTTTAAAATTTGGTTCTTTTTTTTTTAAATTTGGTTCTTTTTTTTTTAAATTTGGTTCTTTTTTTCAAAAATTTGGTTCTTTTTTTTTATAAATTTGGTTCTTTTTTTTATAAATTTGGTTCTTTTTTTTTAAATTTGGTTCTTTTTTTTATAAATTTGGTTCTTTTTTTAAAAATTTGGTTCTTTTTTTTAAATTTGGTTCTTTTTTTTTTAATTTGGTTCTTTTTTCCTCATTGGAATTTTTTCTTTCCTTCTATTGGGACCCTGTCAGTCTCTCCTTCCTCTTTCCTCTTTTTTCCCAACACGCACTGTTTTCGGCGTGCACCCATAGCTTAGTGGTAGAGCGCTCGACCGTCAGGCCGAGAGCCCCGGGATCAAAACCCGGTGGGTGCGCACGCTGCAATGATTGGCACTCTGTGTCTTGAGCGGTACCGTTGCCTGCGATGATAGGGTTCCGGCCCTTGAGCGGTAGCCGTGAGGACGGAGAAAGGCTCCTGAGCGGCGGGCGATGATAGACGGTCCCTCGGACTGCCTTGAGCCGAGCGTCGACGGACGGTCCCCCTCGGGACTGTCCTGTCGCCGCGCCGTTCCCGCACGGTGAGAGCGGGGTTAGGGGCTAGTTCGGCGTTCCGCCCTCTTTCTTTCCCCCCCGGGCGGTTCGCCGGGCTAGCGCAGGAAGAGGGCTTTTGCACTTTTTATATCCATTCGGTCTGAAACAACAACTTCGCAGCTTCATTGCGCCATTTTTCTTCGCAAATCTCGAAAACAAACCCACAATTCGTTTGACATTTTTAATGGAAAAAGGAAAAAATTAATAAAGTTGGAAAAAAATAAACGTTTAATAGAAGAGAAAAGGGAAAAAGAGGAGAGAAATAAATAAAATGAAGGAAATCACTGGAGGGGGGAATTGCCTCAATTTTCGAAGAAACTCAGACATTTTCGACAACAGCAGTCGCTTTTTCTCACTGACGAAGGTCGGCTTTCCGCTTGAACTTGCTCTTTCGATGATTGTTTCGCATGTGCTGCACCAAATCGCCGGTCAATCTGAAGAAAGTTTCTGTGTGCTTGTGTGACCGTGGCCTAGCAAAACGCACCGGAAAACTGCGCCGGCTGCGTCATGCCGTTGTTCGACTCTTTTTTCGACGAGATGCACAACGCGGATTTGAGGCCGCCAGAAGACGTCGCGGAGGAGGAGGAGGAAGCATTTCTAAAATGAGAAAATTAGTCAAAATGGCAGGTTTTCATGAAAAATCTACGAGGAATACTGAAAAAATGAAAATTCCTATAGCTTGAGGTCGGCCCGGGTCGGCCGGGCCGGTGAAATTACAATGTCGGCCCGGCCCGTAACAACTCTGGAAAAATTGAAGATTTCGAAAAGATATCAGAACAACTCTTGAGCCGGACCGTTTACTCGACAAGTCTGATTGCTTGATTAGAAAAATGTGAGAAAAAAAAGGAAAATCGGTGAAATCGCGATGAAAAACGGTTGAAATTTCGAGAAAAGCGTGATTGTCCGTACGGAGTACACGCCGCGAAAACTACGCCACAAAACTTAGGCCATCTGCGAAATTTCTCGGCCGTCAACGATTTTCTATTTAGAAATATTTCCTCGAAAAAGCGTGAACTTGTTGGAATTTTCTGAAAAAGTTACTTTAACAAACAGGCCACGCTTCTATAAACTTCTCAAACATTCAAATGCACCTTTAAATTCTATTTCTCGAATGGTCATCATTTTAAAAGAAGTTTGATCTTGGAAAGAGCGGTGACGAACGAAGCGATGGAGGACGTCGTCGAAGAAGTAGAAAAAAAAAGAAAAAGAAGATGGAGTGGCGAAGGCGGACGGCAGGAGAGGTGCAAAGATAAAGCAGGAGGGAGCCGAGTAAAACCTCTAGCTATTAGAAAAACTCTTTTAAATTTCGAGTTTTAGTTCGCCCATTTGCTCCAAGTGCGCGAGACAGATGGAAGAGGAGGCGAAAGAGAAGAAGAAGGAGGAGGAGGAGAAGAAAAAGAAGGAGAAGGAGAAGAAGAAGGCGAAGAAGCAGACGAAGAAGGAGGAGAAGCAGCGATCGGAAGCGGCAGAAGGGTATGTCAGTCGAGTCGAAACTAGTCGTCTCCGCAACTTGTTGATATAATTTCAAAATTAATTAGGGTAACAGTGTTGCGTGGGCGCTGAAGGCTAGAAAAAAAAACAGAAAAACCCCGCTTTTATCCGGGAAGATCGGTAGATTGATTTTTTTTCGAAAAATCGTAAAGTATCAAGTTTTTTAAAAATTATTTTTGAACGATTGTAAATATTTCTATTAAAAGTTTTGAATATGAAAATTATTTTTCGATATACTCGGCCTTGCTCATTTTGAAAAATTTTCAAATTTTGTGGTAATTTTACTCGCGTTTTCGAGAAAATATAAAATGAGAAATCAAAAAATAAATCCAATACGCGCGCAATCCGCCGAAAACGGAGTTCTATTCCGTGGTACCCACGGCACCCTGCGGCCGGAATTTTTACATTTCGCGCGCCCAGAGGGTTGGTGACGCGTTTCTCGATTTGCTGGCGCATTTCGCGACGACTCAAAAATCGAGGCCCACACAGTAATTCCATGTAGGGTTGGCAATGGGGCGCCCCGCTTTGAGGGGGCGCCCCGCTTTGGGGGCGATGGGGCGGATCCCGCCCCACATGCGGGGCGCCGGGGCCGCCCCCGCCCCGTCGAATGGGGCGATGGGGCCGCCCCCGCCCCATGAGCGGGACGGCGGGGCGGCCCCCGCCCCATGAGCGGGGCGGCGGGGCCGCCCCCGCCCCGGCGGCCTGCAGCATTTTTCGAAAATTTGCCGAAAATAGTCCGTTCGAGCTCATTCTTGAAGCATTCTGTAGACAATTTTGTCATTCACGCAGTTATTTTGCAAGTTTTCGAGATTTCGCATTCATAAAAAAGACAATTACGAGAAACCCGACCATTTTAACCGAAGGTATGACAAAATTGTCTACAGAATGCTTTAAGAATGGGCTCAAACGGACTATTTTGGGCAAATTTTCGAAAAATGCCGCGGGCCGCCGGGGCGTTGGGGCGGCCCCGCCGCCCCGCTCCTGGGGCGGGGGCGACCCCGGCGCCCCGCATGTTGGGGCGGCGGGGCGACCCCCGCCCCAGGAGCGGGGCGCCGGGGCCGCCCCAACGCCCCTTTTGCCAACCCTAATTCCATGGACTTTCAGAAGTCGTTTTTCGAGAAAAAGAAGCAAAAAAATGGCAAAAAAGAGCAGTTCTATACTTATAAAGACTCTTTTATGGGCACATGTTTCGAAATTGATGGCAAAATCTGCTGTTTTTCGATTTCTCTCCGCCGTGTCGGGCTTCAAAAAGCGAACTTCAAAATGTATCAACTTCATCAGTTTTTGAGGAATCGGTTCGGTTTTAGTCGCAAAATGTTTCTAATGAAGGTCTTCACAAATGCTATGGACGAAATTTCGGATATCGCAGCCAGTTTTCGCAAAAGAAGCAAGAAACGCGTTTTTCAGTACAAAATTTTGAGGTGTATCAACACCGCCGTCAACGAATGGTTTGCTAAACCGTTTTGAAAAACGATTTCTTTTGCATTTCTCTACAATTGCTATGGACAATTTCGAAGAAAAAATCATTTTCTGCGCTGCAAATGACCAAAAACCAAAAAATCAACTGAAAAATTCGCGACGCCCCGCCCACTTTTTCAAACGCGCTCCACGGACAATTCGCCTCGCAGGGCGCCGTGAGACGCCGTCTTCGTCAAGGATTATCGATCGAAGAGCACTTGGGCTCCAGGCATCATCATCAAGCGCCTCGGTAAGGTAAAGTATGTCGTTGAGTGCGATGGTCAGCGATGGGACCGACATGCCAATCAGTTGCGTCGTCGGGACCACCATACACACACGACACCGCTGCTGGACATCTTCGACTTGGAACACCCGCCGTCGATGCCGCCAGCAACCGCAAATCCGATGCTGCCGCCATCACCAGCGCCAACACCGCTGCAATGGCAACGACCTGCCACGCCGCCGTCACCGGGACCAGTCGCATCGCCGATCACCGACAGGACATGCTCAATCGACCGGATTGGCTGTTGCTCCACCGGCGGCCTACATTCTTTGACTCTGTTTTCTTTGACTTTTCATTCTTTGACTACCCCATTCATTCATTGACTTTCAATGATTTTTGACTCTCTCATTTTCATTGACTCATTCAAACTAATTTTTCATTTCTTTGACTCTTTCAACTTGCACTTTCTCATTCTTTGACTCTTTCAATCGAAATTTGTTTCTTTGACTCTTCCATTATTTTCTGGCAAATGTTCATTTACTACCTCACTCAGTTACTACCTTTTGCTCATTTACTACCCTCTTCCGAGTTTCTCATTTAGCTTGGATTTTCACAACTTTTACGGCCAGAACATCGGTTAGACTATTCAGTGTGTGGTCAGTTGGCACCTGGAACTGTAGCACATAGAGACCAAGATTAATCGATCGGGAGTTTTGCATAACACTTTTGAACACTTAAACCAGGCTCAGCGGGACCACCACCAGAGGTGCTCCGCACTCTGAAATCCCAGGTCCGCAGTGCTTTCGCACTCGAAGAACGGATCGATCTTTAATATTTAATCAACTTTCACACTCCCATTACCAGCTTTTTGGGTTTGTCATTTCACAATTTTCGGTTTTCGGGTAAAATTTTTTCTTGCTTCCGACTACTGTTAGAACATTTCGTTTTCGCGATTCTTACGTTTTGCGCCTATTCGTGAATCTTTCTGACACGTGCAATGGCCTGTGCTGGAATATGTCTTATTAAAGTTAAGTTCCCCGAGGAAAAAAGGATTCAATAGAAAGCATTTTATTTAGAGAAGAAATATTGGATTTTTCGAATGTGGCCCTAACGAGGGCCGTTGGGTTGTCGTCGAGGGCAGAATTCAGAGACGAAACCGACAGCGGTGAACATCTGAAAATGAGCATTTTAGAATAGGAAATTGGCGGTAAGAGAATTGATAAATTAGGAAACAAATTGGGAAAAAACAGAGGTTGGCCTAAAATTGGTAGAGGCAGAGGAAACCGTCCGCGTGTGGCGCGTAGACAAGCGCCAGACGGGCCTGCTCGTCCGTGAGCTCGAGTCCTTCTCTATCGACTCTGGGAACGGGTTGATCGAGGACTGGCGGCCTGTCGAGCTTAGGACCTCCGTGGTAAGCGACGATCAAGTGGGCCGCGTGGTTGTGGTCGCTGACCACCGGGAACTCATCGTTTCGGACCATCTGCCTGATCTGGTACTCGTTGGTTTTAATGACTTGCCAGGTGACGACCCGGCGGCCCTCGAGACGCTGAAGTGCGGCTTGCTGCGGGCTCACGAGTGACAGCAGCTTGGCCTGGACGGTGAGCCTCGCAGCACTCGGGCGGTGACATTCTCAGGAAGGCTCACGCCGATCGTCAGGTTGACCCCGCGGGTCCATCTGTCCGCCTTCGGGACTCTTCCGATGACTCCGAGCGTGAAGTCGATCTTGGCGAAGTCCGGGGTGACTGTCAATTACGGTCAACGCAGCTCTCACCTCCTGCCTATGCGCGGCGATCTGGTTGCCGGCGCAGACTCCGAAGGCAGGTCCTTGCTCGGTGCCGCTGTCTCGAAGAGCTGCGGGGCGGTCGTTCCGTCGCCTCGACGAGCTTCTCGCCACGGCCCATCGATCGGAGGAAGTGGCTCGGCGTCGACACTGGCACGAAGACGTCGAGCTCAAAGAAATCGTGCTTGCCGGGCAGAAGAAGAGACAGCTCTGGGAGGGAGCTCAATCCTTCGATGCAGAATGCCCATTTGTTTCCGAGCTTGAGATCCGGATCGCTGACCCTGGCGGCGAGTCTGCTGTGCTAAACTGTCCTCCTGACGCGCTGGACCGTCATGGCCGTAAAGAAACGTCCCGATTCTGGGTGCGCGCTGCACGTTGGACCTGCCTCGTCGAAGAGTCTGGGCGACGTGTCCTTGGTTCTGGAAACGCCCGTGATGAAGAACAACTCGCCGGAGAAGATCGTGCTCGGGTTGATCGTCACATTGTTGAGCACGTCGAGCGTGAAACTTGTCAGCAGAATCGATCCGGCTCCTGGCATGTCGTCGGCGTCGGAGACCAAGGTCCATGTCCTGCCGTCGCTGGAGAAAGCGAAGTACAGGGCGGCTGACTTGCCGGGGTGTCTCGTGGCGAACTTCCATTCGGACTGCGGTACGGCTGGAAGTGCTGGGTCTGGCTCAGAGCTGCACGGAATTGAAAATTTTGATTTGCGGGTTTCGGAATGCGGGTGTTACGTCGTGACAGATGGGTTAACGACGTACTTAATTTTCACTGCTTTATTAGCACGCGAGCGGCAAAGCTTTGCACAAGAGAAGCGGGATAAAAAGGTTAGAAAAAAGAACAGAATTAATAAAACCTCGAGAGAGATAAACGGAGAGAGTGCAGACATGCAGATTGCGCGGGGGCGCGGCTGCACGGTTCCGGCAGGCCAAGATATGAACTGCCTTTTTGTGTCGGTAAGTCTTACCCCACCTCCCTTTGTTAGATCACAACCAGAGGTTCGCAAACAAAATTAACACGGTGAGTGGGATAATATTAACAACTTAGTTATCCGCGTATCGAGATGGCGGTCTCCTCTGACGGCTTCCTCTTCGCAACATCTCCGGTCCACTGTCCGTGTCCAGGTCTCTTTGCATTTGCGGCGACTGTCGACTATTCGCGGCAGGCTGTCCCTGATCTGGATTGCTCGACGATGATCCTTGACTTTCTGTCAACGAACGTCCGAACGTTCTGTCCACGACGACGAAGTTGATTCGCATGCCGATCCCATCGTTGACCATCGCACTCTACGATGTACTTCACCTTTCCCAGTTGCTTGACCACGATGCCCGGCACCCAGGTGCCTTTCGATCGATAGTCCCTGACGAAAACTGCGTCTCCGACGGTGAAATTGCGTTGAACTGCTCCGTGATGTCGGTCGAATTGAGCCTTCATTTCTTGGCATCTCTGGTCCAATTGCGACGAGTCCAGAGATCCGTGTTGAGGAAGTATCATGTGGACAACAGTATTCATTTGACGACCGATGAAGTTTTCGGCCGGTGATGCCTGATTTGGAGATGAAGCACACGGCGTCGAGCGATAAGACATCAAGAAGGTGTGCAGAGCTTCTTGTGTCGTCTCCTCCCTTCTCAGCTTCATCAGGCCACGGAAGTCGTCGGAATTGACGCTCAGCGAAACAGTGGACACAACATTACGTATCGTGTAAAACGGGCAGCGATAACGTGTCAAGAGCACGGTTATCTGCTGGGGAAAGGGGGTGTTGCCGTGCGCACCTGTTGTTTTCGTACAACGACAGCCCGGCGGCGTCCGAAGACCCTAGATGTTCGCTGCTGGAGGCCTAAGGAAAAGAACGAACAGGCTTCCGCTCCCGATTTCTCCAGACCGGTGTGCCCTCCGAGAAAGGAGAAAATGAGGAGAAACGGAGAAAAAGCGATAACAGACGAACCGGCGGTGGCCAACGAGAAAGCGCGTACGGAAAGCGTAAAGCAAAGAAAATGCTTGAAACTTACCGCCAAAGCGCTTTCGAAACGAAGAAAAATCTGAATGAATCTGAATGAAAGTCAGTTGTGGCCGAAGATTCAGCCCTCTCGGCCAACCGATATCGCACCACGAATTTGGACACACAGAAAACGAGTGTTACCGTAGTATGAAACAATTTTTCGAACAAATTTAAAATTTGAAAGAGACAAATGGTAGTTAAAGAGAAAAAATGGTAGTGAAAGAGAAAAAAAAGTAGTGAAAGAGAAATCTCAAAAAAAGTAGTGAAAGAGTCGTGATAGTGAAAGAGAAAAAGTAGTGAAAGAGTATCTGCCCACCTTTTTTGTTCTTGCCTTGTGTCAGAGGAAATGTCTTTTTTCCCTTCAAGCAATAAATACAAATCAATCAGGCGACCCCTTTAGTTGGACCGCAATACACCCAAAATACGGGAATTATTTTGAAGAATATTTCGAAAACCGCGTCTCGCCGCCACTCGACGCTCCAATCCAGGCCCGCAACTCGCACACGAGGAACGCAGCAGTCGCGCCCCACCGCACGACCCGCGAGTTTTTTCTTTTTGTTCTATAATTTCCCCCGCCACTCACGTTTGGCCCCTCTTGGTCGGCCCGTCACGGCTATAAAAGGCAGTGGCGAGCCGACTCTTGGCAGTTCTTTCATCCTTTGTTCCTAGGATCAGTCCCTTCTCCCCTCTCTTATGTCGCTTTACTTACTTTCCTCTAATAAACAGTGGTTTTCCGCAGTGCTACCCTCTTCTCCATATAGAAATCACAAAAGTTCAGTGAAACGTGTTTCAATTAATCGTATTTTTCAATGTTGTTGAGGGCCAGGCCGAGTCGACAGAACAATGTCCTCCGGCCCTGCCCGGCCCGCCAGGCCGACCCGATCTCAAGCTATAGGAATTTTCATTTTTCTAGTATTCCTCGTAGATTTGTCATGAAAACCTGTAATTTTGATTTCACCTTCTCATTTTGGAACACTAGCATTTGCCCATAACTGTTCATTAACTAGTGAAAAGACTTTCCGACTCTTAATATGTGTAAATTTTACAGCAGGATAGCCTGAAGAAAGTCCCGAAGTTGATCGCAGAGGGACACATCATGAGTTCTGATGGATGGTCAGAGGACCGAAAGAAACGTCTATGGCTATGCCGCTCGTGCCACGCCAGGCTCCATACCGACGAGGAAGGAAAGACCATCGCGTACCGCTCGGCTGTGCCAGAAGCCGACAGCCGACGAACTGCGTCTCTATGGAGTTCAGGATAGCTCGGACGGAGTGGTACACGTCATCGAGAAGAACGTTGACCGGAAGACGCTGTTGAAGTTCCGGCTCGATTCGAGAAAGCAGACCAACGTTGGCCCACGCGAGTCTTCGAGTCCGAGGAAGCGTGCTCGCATCTTCTTTCCAGAAGTGTGCGCGAGCCCATCATCCCATCTCGAAATGTTCCTCTCGTTTGATGTTTATTGCGAAGACCGGGCTTTCCAGCGAACCCGGATTGAAAACAGGACCGAAGCGGATCTGAAAGCGGCGGTTGAAAGCTTCGTCGGAGAGGCGTGCAGACGACGAACGTGCTGCTCGATGAAAATGCGATTCGTGACTAGGACAACCAACAATATTTTGTGGTCAACATCAGCGACGCGCACTTGTGGAAAATGAAGTTTGTTGGCAACTCGTTGTAAATATTTAAGAAGTCTTTCACTGTAAATGTCCAAGTCAACTCCCGGTTTTATTGGCATCCATCTGAAATAAATCGCTTCAAAAGTCCTTTGAGTGTCTATTCTTTTCGAGTGTTGCAATCCTGGTGTTTCAAAGTGAGTTTCCACTTATCAGTCACCAAAGTCTCCTGATAATTTCATTTCTTCGTACTCGATCTTTTATTAGTAGAACAAATGGGCGAGTCGCGGTGGGAGTTCGAAGTCGTGGGGGGCGGTGGTGCCGGGCAACACCTCCAAACAATATAAGATACGTGCTGAATAGGATACAACAAGGATAATCGACTGAAGAAAAACTGCGCTCAAGCGCTCAACAAATAGGATAAAGATGGAAAAGCCAGGGGAAAGGTAGAGAAGGGGAAAACAGAAAAGGTAGAGAAGGGGAAAAGTAGAAACGTTCATTCCTCGCGCCGCGGCCGCTGTCGCGGCGGGACCTTCGGCGCCGCAAAGTGGATGCGCCTTTAAGGTGTCCGTACTTCTCGCCTTTCTCTCCCTTTCTCTATCTCTCGGGCCGATCGCATCCGAAGAAATAACCAATTAATACTTCATTTCTTTTTCGAACGAAAGAAAAGTAATCTTCTTGTTGTCTATGTTCAAACGTTTTAATATCTTGAAGATTTCGAAGAGAAATGGTGCATTAAAATTGAGCAAAAACCGAAATCACGATATATGTTAGGCACAATTTTGAATCCAGTTAGAAACCTTTTCTTTGCCGATAATATTTGAAAAAGCGCCGAAAGTGTTTGGCAGTGTGCGGTAGAGCGCGTTTGCATGGAATCATCCATTTCGCAATTCCTAAAAACATTTTTACTCGTTTTTAGCGCTCGTTTCCGTAACTTCACACATTTTCTTATAAAACTCGGATAAATATTAATTCGCCCACAGAAAAGATCTTAATTTTGTTAAGATTCAGAACCAAGAAAGTAAATTAATTCTTCAAAATGACACAAATAGGACATCCCTCCAGAAAATAATTATTACAACAATTTGCAGGGATTATGCAGTCATTGGAGATAAAGCAGACCGTAGGACTCATCGCTTGCTGCGAATGTGGCGTCGCGATCGAGCCAAATCCGGCGAACATGTGTAGTGGATGCCTCCGCTCGAGGGTAGACATCACGGAGGGCATCACTCGGTCTTGTAAGTCGCTCTGACTTTCTACTTTCTATTCTCGATTCACAGGCACAATCTACATGTGCAAGTTCTGTGATCGCTATTTTGTTCCTCCGAGTGCCTGGATGAGAGCAGAACTGGAATCCAAAGAACTACTCTCGATCTGCCTGAAAAAGCTGAAACCTATGCTCACAAAGGTATTCCTGCCGTCCGAGTTCTCCTGTCATTTCACGTTTCCAGGTTCGTCTTACTGATGCCTGTTTCGTTTGGACAGAGGCGCATTCGAAGCGCATCAAAGTTAAGATCACCATCCAAAAAGAAGTATTCACCAACACGATTCTTCAACAAGCCGTCGTCGTCGAGTTCACCGTACACAGTCAACTCTGTGACGACTGTCGTCGCGCCGAAGCAAAAGACTTCTGGCGTGCCTGTGTGCAAGTTCGTCAACGCGCCGAGTTCAAGAAGACGCTTTTCTACTTGGAACAGCTTCTTCTGAAGCACGCCGCGCACAAAGATTGTACTGGCGTGAAGCCAGTCCCAACTGGAATCGATTTTTTCTTTGCGAAACAGCAAGAAGCCCGGAAACTCGTCGATTTCCTGATGACTGTTCTTCCGTGCAAGTATCACTACGCGCAAGAGTTGATCTCTCATGACACAAAGAACAACACTTACGACTACAAACACACTTTTTGCGTTGAAATCGTCCCAATCTGCAGGTGCGAGTTTTTCTCTGATAGCACTTAGAGAGTTTGCATATTTTTCAGAGACAACATTGTTTGTTTGCCGAAAAAAATGGCACAATCATTCGGAAATATGTCGCAAATCGTCCTCTGTTTGCGTGTTTCCAACGTCATCACCCTCATTGATCCAAACAATCTACAGCTGGTCGACGTGCAAGCGTATTTTTCGCTTTCGCATCTGATCCGATCCTTTTATTTTTAGAACTGCCTTCTGGAGAGAGCCGTTCGACGCGCTGTGTGGTCCGAAGCAACTGACCGAGTTTTACGTGCTTGACGTGGAGCCGATCGATAATTTCGAGAGAAAAGCCGGTCATGGATACGTGAGCAAGAAACACGAACTAGCCGACGTGTGGATGGTCAGAAGCGACCAAGTCGGCATGACCGATGCTCAGACGCTTTCTGCTCGCACGCATCTCGGCCACTTGCTCTCTCCAGGAGACTTGGTCATGGGTTCGTCAGAGCCTTGCTAACAAAAATGATAAATATAATTTTCAGCGTTCGACTTGAAGAACTGCAATGTGAACAATGCGACATTCGATTCTCTGAGCCTCGAGAAAGTTCCGGATGCAATCATCGTCCGAAAGGTAAATAGCCCCATTGTTTATTCCTTTCTTGTATACTTTCCTTTTCAGGTGTTCGACAGAACTCGCCGGGCCATGAAACGTCAGTGGAAACTGAAGAGACTCGTCGTTGACGGTAACATTGCCGGAGAAACGGCATCTGTCGCAGACGAATTCCAAGGGTTCATGGAAGACATCGAAGAGGACGCCCTTATGAGAGAGAAGATCAATATTTACAAGGTATAATCAGTTGATGACAACTGCCGGGTCATTCCGGGACACATGATAACGCGCCATACAAAGTCGAAAGTGTTAAAAAATCTCGTTGCAGGACGCTGAAAAGCAAGTCAATGTGGACGCAGACGACGATGATGTACATCCAGAAGCGCCTACTCTCGCTGAAATGCTAGAAGATCTGAAGTTCGACGACGAAGAAATGCGAGAGGAGACCGAAAGTGCCGATGAGGAGCCGATGCAGGAGTGATCCCCCAGAAAGATGTTTTTTTTTTGCTCTTGTTTTTTTTTTCTTTTTTTTTGATGTTCCTACTATCATTACCCTCAAGTTGTTCCGTTACTCTCCATGTTGTTACATTACTTTTCGTTTTCTCTATTCTTTTTCTTTTTCATTTTTTCAATAAAAACATCCGAGAAACGAGAGAGAAAAAGTGAAAGGGAAGTGTGTACTTGCGTCGCATGGAGAATACTTTGGTGTCATAATCACTTAGGCACACTCTTTATCGCACTGGTTTACACCTAAAGGCTTATCACTCCTTTTCCTCTCTCCCCAGGAGTGGGTGCAGATCCAGAGCTCCTCGAAAGACCGTTCCGTTCAAAGTGTTTCCTCGTCGCATTCACGCGAGTCGCACATGTTTCCCACCGGCCGCCCGATCGATGCGTGCCTCTGTCTCTGCGTCTCTTCTCTCCGCGCACTCTCTCCCCTACGGCCTTCTTCCATGTTTTCTTGTTTTTTCGCCGCCGCCGCCTCGAAGGGGGGAGTCTTCTCGCCAGTTTAATGCCCGGAGCGTATCCCCGAGCCGTCAAAACACGGGCCGCCCGTCCTCTTCTCTCTCTCTCTCTCCAGACGACGTCAATGTTTGCCGTCTTGATTCGAATGTCGGTCGTTTCGAACCTAATGTCGGTCGCGTCTCGCCATGTTTGCCTTCTCTTGTAGTATTCGTGTTTACCGATTCGAACAGTTGCAAGTTCTTCGCCTCTTTTTGTTTTTTAATTCTCTGCCAAGGCCACAAGAGACCACAAAACGAAATGAATTCTCCACATCGTCCCTTGGCTTGTACTGTACTCTCTCCTCTTTTCCCTACTTTGTTTACTCTTCGTCACTTTTCTCTCCGTGTTTTGTTTCTGCATCACGCCTTTCTTCTTTCCTTTCGTTCATTTCTCTCTTTTTCTTCAGAATGTCTTGGGTCCGATTCACGAAAACGGGCGTAGCTGTCGTTGCCACGTCGGCCGCGGCGGCTCTTGCGCTCGATATGACGAACGAGCGAAGATTTCAGCGTCAAGTGGTCAGTTTCATGAAGAATCGGCATTTCAGAAGCTCATTTTGATTGGTTTCAGAAGGACTACTTCCGTACTGCTCACGCCGATCGGCTCGCGGAGCTCAACAAAAGAGCACCTAGTGCTCTGCCCACGAGAAAGGATATCCTGTCTTCTCTCAGTGTATGCGCTATGTTTCTTTTCGTATCAATCCGGTTTATTTTGCAGAAGGGAGAAGAGTTCGACGTTTTGATCATCGGAGGAGGAGCCACTGGAGCCGGAGTCGCCCTTGACGCACAAACGAGAGGCCTGAAGACGGCGCTGGTGGAGCTGGACGACTTCTCGTCGGGGACGTCTTCTCGATCGACGAAACTGATTCACGGAGGAGTCAGATATCTGCAGGCAGCCATCATGAAATTGGACTTCGAGCAGTACCGAATGGTGAAAGAAGCGCTCTTCGAACGACACAACCTGCTCGAGATCGCCCCGCATCTCAGCTCGCCACTCCCGATCATGCTGCCGATCTACAAGTTCTGGCAGGTGCCGTACTACTGGTCCGGCATCAAAGCGTACGATTTCGTATCTGGGAAAAGAGTTCTGAAGAACTCGTTCTTCATCAGCAAGTCACAGGCTCTCGAGAGATTCCCGATGCTTCGCAATGAGTCGCTCAAAGGAGCTCTTATTTATTACGACGGGCAGCATAACGACGCGAGAATGAACCTGGCGATCATTCTGACGGCCATCAGACACGGAGCTGTGGTGAGTACAGTTCACTCTTAGAGGAGCTCCTTTCTAATTGATTGATTCGTTTTAAGTGTGCAAACCACGTGCGAGTCGAGAAGTTGAACAAGGACGAGAACGGAAAAGTGATCGGAGCGCATGTGAAGGACATGGTGACCGGGGGAGAGTGGGACATCAAAGCGAAGACGGTCGTCAACGCGACGGGCCCCTTCACCGACTCGATCCGGTTGATGGGCGATCCGGACACGGCGAAGCCGATCTGCGCCCCGAGTTCAGGAGTCCACATCACTCTTCCCGGCTACTACTCGCCGTCGAACACGGGACTCCTCGACCCGGACACTTCCGACGGTCGTGTGATCTTCTTCCTTCCCTGGGAACGAATGACGATTGCCGGCACCACGGACGCTCCATCGGACGTCACGCTCTCGCCGCAGCCGACTGACCACGACATCGAATTCATCCTGCAGGAGATTCGAGGATATCTCTCGAAAGACGTCTCCGTCCGTCGCGGAGACGTCATGAGTGCCTGGTCGGGACTCCGTCCTCTCGTTCGTGATCCGAACAAGAAGGACACGAAGAGTCTCGCCCGTAACCACATCATCGAGGTCGGACAGTCAGGTCTGATTACTATTGCCGGAGGAAAGTGGACAACGTACAGACACATGGCCGAGGAGACCGTGGACAAACTCGTCGAGGTGCACAACTTGAAGACGGAGAGTGGCTGTGTGACTCCGGGTCTGCTGCTCGAGGGGGCTCACGACTGGAACTCCCTGCAGTACATCCACCTCGTCCAAGACTACGGAATGGAGGCCGATGTCGCGCAACACTTGAGCCAGACGTACGGAGATCGCGCGTTTGTCGTCGCCCGCATGTGCAAGATGACTGGAAAGAGATGGCCCATCGTCGGACAACGTCTCCATCCGGAGTTCCCGTACCTGGACGCGGAAGTTCGTTACGCTGTCAGAGAATACGCCTGCACTGCAGTCGACGTCATCGCTCGTCGTATGAGACTTGCGTTTCTGAACACGTACGCCGCCCATGAAGTGCTTCCGGACGTCGTCAGAATCATGGGAGAAGAGCTCGGATGGTCATCGGCAGAGCAGAGAGCGCAACTCGAAAAGGCACGCACGTTCATCGACATGGAAATGGGCCAGAACGCAAAACAGACCGCTGTTTCGAATGCTCCGTTGAACCTGACGAAAGACGAGATGCAGACGGCCAAGGAGCGGTTCTACAAGCTCGACAAGGATCGCAAGGGACACATCACTGTGAACGACCTGAGAAAGCACTTCAGAGAGCACAATCAGAAGATCGACGAGCGCGTCCTTCACGAGCTTCTCAACGAGGTCGACCTGAACAAGAACGGAGAAATCGAGATCGCGGAGTTCTTCCAGGTACTTTGAAGCTGATGAATTAGTTCGCTGCAATCATCATTTTCAGCTCTACTCTGGACTGAAAGGAGGTCAACTGACTGGAAATCGGCTCGTCGGATACCTCGACGAAATCCACGGAACCCCGAGCGTCAACCGAGCCTGCGGCGGTATTTAATTTGTATTTACTCTCTCCCGAACTATTATTGCACCCTTTCTTTTTATTTTTTCAGTTTTACACTTTCTTATTTAATTCAGAAGAGCCAAAGAAGCAGAGGAAATGAGATGCACTCAGTATTTGCTAGTAGATGATCACTCGTGTTCGTTCTTACTCGAAACTTTTGCCGGTTCTCGAATCGATTTATTCGCACCCTCATATAAAATGATTTTATCTATTTATCGTTGTTTTGAAGTTTTCGGTTTCAAGAAGGCAAAAGTAAGCACAAAGAATCAAAAGTAAAACCCCGGAAATGAAGGAAAAAGACACTGGAATTGAATGGATTTCCATAGGAAACAAGAATAAATTAGGTGAAGAAACGAGAAATGCAGAAGTTTTCTACCCATATTTACACAGGAATGGATTAGTTTCGGATTCGGAATGGATGCGCTTCCGTATTGAAGACCCACTGATCCAGCGGCAGCACGTCGTCGTCGCTGAAAATGAGATAGAGGTACTTGAAGAGCTCGGCGAACAGGAACGATTGCTGCACGTCGTCTTGCTCCGGACTCGAGTCGTACACGTTTCGGATGCCAGAGTACCCGACGTTCCCCTGAAATGAGGGTTTCACTCAAGTTACTTTCTCGTGCTTCGAGAACCTTGCAGTGCTTTTCGAGATTCTGCACGTGATCCCATGCCCACTGACGGTACTTCTCGTCTTTCGTGGCTCTCCAAAGGTAGAACCACGTCTCGACGACTTCAGGACGTAGAATGTAGTACGAATCCTGTCTCCGATCCGTTTTCGCCTCGACGCTCGAAGTAAATTGGAACGATTCAGGGCCGATTCCAGTAGCTGAAATGACAGAGAGGCGTCACTAATACTGTCAGAACGACTACTGACTGGATCTGGCGTACGACTCGTGGCACGTGTGCCCAATGTTCTTTCCGAGTGTCATGTAGTGGTCGGCGATCGTGCGATTCTTCTCGTTCATCGCGTGCAGCACCACCATTCCCCCGCAGAAACACGCAAGATGCTCGAATGAATGCTCCACCCGATTGCCATTCATTTTAGCAAAGTACCAGAGACTCGACTGTTCCGACTTGAAGAGCATGCGTTTCTCCATGGCAAAGATGGCCTCTTCGTACTCTCGTTTCGTCCGATCGTCCTTCTTTCCCGTCGCAATCCACTGCTTCAAGAGGTATTCGTACCAACTGTCTGCCATCGCGCCCATTGAGAATAGATCTGAAGTGAGGCGAAAGATCAGAAAAGAGAGAAAAGTGGCTCCTTACGTTGTCCCCATCGGGGAGGCGAATCCAGTGAAATGTAGATCGGATAGAGTCCTTCCGGCTTCTCCATCGACGTCAAAACATCACGGATCTTGTCGGATTTTTGAGCGAAGATCGGATTTCCGGTCAGATTCGAGAGGTAATCGAACTCAAGTTGGATCGACCCGTATTCCGAAAGAATAGCTTTTCCGCTCGCCCAACTGTACGTCTTGGCCCGTCCCGATTCGAGATCAATAAGAGAATACGGGATTCCGGTGGGAGTTTCGAATGCCGGCAGAAGAAGAGTCGCCACGTCTTCCGCCTTCTTCAGAAACATTTTGTCTCCGGTGAGGGCGTACGCCGAGAGAAGACCGCCCGTAAACCGAATGTTCGTTTCGAAAACCGACAGATCGCCTTTCTGAAAGCCATTTCAGTTGTTTTTCTTTTACTATCATGGGCTCTTTTCGGAGCAAATCTCACAGAAAAGCTCGGTCGGTTTCGAAAAAGTTGAATGCTTTTTTTTTAGAATTTTTCATAACATTTTAAAGTTTTCAAAAAAGCTCACCGCCGACACTTTGAAGTCGAAATTCGCGATCCAGTCTCTGGCCTCTTTGTACTCCTCCTTCAAGCCCACAATGAACAACGTATCGATGGCGTCGATGATGGTGGCTCCGGTCTTCCCATACCCGAAAATGGACGAAGAGTGTCCGGTCCGGCTGTTCGGTCGCAGCTCGTTTTCTCCCCATGCGTACTTCCGATATCCGTCCCACGCGAACTTGATCATCTGTTTCACGTACACCCGTCGTCCCTCTGCATCGTCGGCCGCTCCGATCTCGGGCTTCGGAATCGGAATCGGGTTCGCCTCCTCCGCCTTTTTCAGAATCGCCTCTTGTTCTTTCCGCCGAACCTGTTCCCTGTAATTCGAGGGGTGTACCTGAACGTTCTTTGTTACTGGAGATACCTGTTAAGCGCATCTCTCACGTGAATGGCGTTTTCTTCGGCGAAATAGATGTCAGCACCGCCGGGCGGGAGGAAAAAGAAGGCGGTGATGCAGACGGTGAGCAGGAACATCACGCCGACGCACACGACGAGCTGCTCGTGCGACCGCAGACTCATCCCGCACCAACTGGGGAGAACTCACTGATTAGACCCAAGAGAGACCGTCGCTATTGGTTGTTCCGACGTAATTGCCACGTTTCCTGGAAGATAGGCACGGATCGATTGCATCAAGAAGTCAGAGAACGGATCGGGGAGGTGATAAGGAGAGAAGAAGCGAGAGATATACCCGCCGCGGCGGACCGACACGCACTCCAACTTGAATTTTGTGTTGGAGCGCACTTGCTCACTCCCTTCCTCCTCTCGCCCGTGACGAAATTTCGCCGGGACTTTTCGTTTTGCAGTGTTTTCCTTTAACTCCCATTCAAATAAAAATTAGCAATATCGGAAGGTTTTCCGGTTTCCTTTCGCTTTCGATGCATCCCTCATCGTTTCATGACGCTTCGGCGACCTTCGTACCCTCTTCGAGGACCACGCCCGTGTGTTCCGTGGTCTCGGTGAACGATTCAGTCCCGTGACCGATTGCAGTTTCCTGATATCGCCTGATGACGATACTAATATGTAGCAAAAGAAAATACGCGCTCTCTTTTTTCTGCTTTTTTGCTTGTCCACTCGCGGTAACACACTTATTTTTATCAACAGAAAAGACAACGTGTCATGTGAATGGTTGGGAAGAAAATAATAATGGGTTTTCTTTTCTTGTTTGCTAGATAAAAAGAAAAGCTGCTCCTAGAGATGAGAAGATAGTGAATCAGTCGGTTTTCGTTTCGAGACCCGCCGCTCCAGGCAGACTGCTCTATCGATTCTACAGTAACGCAAGCTTTTCGAACAACTTTCTGGTTTTCCGTTCAAAACACGATCTCTCTTCGAAAAACAGTCTAGCACGTTTTTTCAACAATTCACAAAGATCACAATCGCTTTTCAAAGTGTTTCTCCCGGCAAAATTTCCATGCGATAAAAAAAAACAGAAATTCTCAAAAAGAAATACTTCCGGGTCCAAGAGAAGATGGTTTCGAGGAGTAGAGTATAAAACGGTCTGAACTGAGCGATTCCTCAGAAATTGCATCAATTGAGACCTGGTTTCGAGGCATCTGGGGCCTTCCACGCCCCGATCAATACACTCCTTCGCATTGAATTCTTCCATTTCTCCTGTCCTTCCCTTCTCTCTTTAAAAACCAGATAATAGTTGTGGAAAGAGGCGGCAGACGGGCGAGGGAAGCCCCCGATCGATCGGTGCACGACGGCGCCGTCCCTCTTCTCGTCAACAAGCGCGCCATAGTACTTTGGTCCCGCGGGCGGCGAGTCACGCGTGGACACTCCCGTGCGTTCGCCTCGTTTCTCAGTGCATCTAAGCTCCGCCCCCTTTCCACAACTTTCCACTTCCATTCCCGTATCAAACTGCTTCGATTCGCCGCTCTTTCCCATTCTCACTCTGTGCCCGTTATCACGTAGACAAGTATAGAATTTGAAGGAGGAAACCAAAGAAGATGCACCGCTCGATTGGATCCCTCCGACTGCTCACCAAGCCCACCCGCATCTCCGAACTTGCCGCACTCTATCAGAACAGGTCAGTCTCAAACAGAGAGTTCGGTCGTTTCCCACCATTTTCTGAGAAAAACCATCGAGTGCATTCAGCTTCAGAGATCAGAAAAAAAACGTTTCCGTTGTTTGAAAATATGCTATGACTATGACGTTCTCCTGTGTGTTTATCAGTGACGAATTATCTATTTTATGTGGGGTCGTTCTAGATCAAATGACGGAACAAACAAACATTTCATCCAAAGTGGTTTTTAACGGATTTTCGATCTTTCTGCCTGTTTATCGGTCAAACTATAACCGAAACGCGAGTTCAGATAAGAACACTGAGAGATCATAGCTTTATTTTTGGAATCTGGAAGACTGCTCGAAACCAACTTCGAACTCGCCGACTCCAAAACGTGTCTCTCGTTTCTCGATTCTTCCTTGATTCTTTATACTTTTCTTGAACAGTGCCGCCCGAAGTTCCGTAGTACGAACACACGCGGGAGTCACGTGGACACTCCCGCTGGAAGTAAACAAACGGCAAAAATGACGGATCGCAGAGTGTTCTTTAGACCTCTTTCTTCCGAAATTCACGTTATTGACTGGGGGAATCCCCGATCGACATCGACATCAGAAGGACAGAAAGTACAACAAGTGCTTTCTCCCGTCTCATGATGTTTATCAGCTCGGAAACGATCGCACTTTAGTGCCCAGATACTACGTAGCGATCACAAAACTACGCCGAAATTGAGGCGAGACACGGCCATAAAACGAGAATGTCCTGTCTACGCACTTGAGTTCTGATTTTAGATGCTCTTGTCCTTTTGTCCGATGTTCTTCGTCTTCTTCTTCTTCTGGAAACAACGGAGGCAGCGATAACGGAGGAAACAACGAGAACGGAGGCGGCGATCTGACGAACGCGCCGCCGAACAAGGCGATCCAGTCGTTCGGACAATGCAGACAGTGCTCCAAACCTCTCAAGCCACTACCCACCCTCACACGTGAGTCGGCAAAAAACAACAGAGTCCTTCCGTTCGGAAAGGGCACCAAAAGAATCTTTGCCCCCTGAATGGATAATCAACTGTTGTTTATTTCAGCCTCCAATCGATATATTCACTGTGACAGTTGTAACAAGCTCTACTTCGCCAACTATGTCGAGGAGTCGGCGAAGAACACGTTTTCGAAGCAGTTCATCCGCAAGACGCCTCCCTACCCGTCTCAGATCGCCGAGTACCTCGACAAGTTCGTCGTCGGCCAGAAGCAGGCCAAGAAGACGTTGGCAGTCGGGGTCTACCAGCACTACCGTCGTCTCGAGCACAATATCGAGACCGGCGCCGCCTCGATCTACCAGTCCAACAACTCCTCGCTTAAACCTGGACAGCCAGGGGAGCCTATCGATCCAAAGATGCCACGTGGCATTTTGTATCAAGATGACATGAGAATGGGGCAGATGGCAAGCAACGAGCTGAGAAACTCACTGATGCAGCAGCAAGTGAGTGGTCACACAGAAGAGAACTCCTTGGTTTCTTTCACGTTCTCTCATCAAATCAAATTCAGCACTTCCAGAACAACACCCAGCCGACAACCCATGCGACTGCTCAACAAACTGCTGCTCGCAGAGCTCCGCCCACTTTCCGAGCTCTTCCAGAGAAGGAACAGGCAGTCCGTCTCGAAAAATCCAACATCCTCCTTGTCGGACCATCCGGAGTAGGAAAGACCTTCCTCACACAGACTCTGGCTCGTGTCCTCGACGTTCCGATCGCTCTATGTGATTGTACTTCCATGACTCAGGCCGGCTACGTCGGAGAAGACGTCGAGAGTGTGATTCAGAAACTCGTGCAGGCCGCGGGCGGAAACGTCGAAAAGGCGCAGCAGGGAATCGTGTTCCTCGATGAGGTAGACAAGATCGCGGCGGCGCACGAAGGGCACTCGGCCGCCTATCGGGACGTTTCCGGAGAAGGCGTTCAGCACGCTCTTCTGAAACTCGTCGAGGGCACCGTTGTGAACGTGAAGAGCGGAAAGAAAGGAATGGGCTCGCAGCAGGATCAGGTGCAGGTCGACACTTCCGACATTCTTTTCGTGGCGTCGGGAGCGTTCAGCAACCTGGACAAGATCGTAGGCCGCCGGCTCGACAAGAAGGCTCTTGGCTTCGGATCTTCTTCGGGGAACGTTCGCATTTCGACAGACGACTCGAACTCGGAAGTGATGCGGAAGAGGGACGAGCTGCTTTCGAAGGCCGATCAAGGAGACCTGATCAGCTTCGGAATGGTTCCGGAACTCGTCGGAAGATTCCCGGTGCTCGTTCCTTTCCACTCATTCGACAAACAGGTATTCAACTCTTCCTTCCTTCTTATTCCTCCAACTCGCTTCCCTTCAGATGCTTGTTCGTGTCATGACTGAACCACAAAACTCTCTGCTTGCTCAGCTGAAGCTTCAATTCGGAATCGACAACGTGGATCTCTCGTTCTCTGCGGAGGCTCTCGAACAAGTGGCTCACCAGGCTCTCGAAAGAAAAACAGGAGCTCGTGCTCTCCGATCCATCCTCGAGGCGGCTCTTCTCGAAGCGAAATTCACCGTTCCCGGATCGGATATCGAAGCTGTTCATGTCAGCAGGTGAGCGAAAAATATTGGAAGTTTCTTTTAAACTTGGCTTCAGAGAAGCAATCATGGGAGAGAAAGAAGTGGAGTATTTCCGTCGGAAACCACAAGTCGAAGAGGAGGACGACGTCTCCCACGAGAAGAAATCCGCCGTCGCGTAACCCGATTCCCTTTCTATGTCCCGTTTGTATGGGTCATCTGTTCTGAACAGTTGAACTCGCTCTTTTCGCATTGTACAGCCTTTTTCTTCCGTCGAATCTCCCGCGGTATCTTCTCTTCTGTGGTAGACAATTTTTAGTCTTTGTATTGAGGATTGACTATGTGCTGCTCTCAGCTGCTTCTCTCCCGAATGTATATAAGGTCGAATTTTTGATTTCGAATTCATATTAAAACGTTCAAATTTCATAACAGAAGGTGACAACAATAACAAAAAATCAACAACGACGGAAGATAGAAACAGATTAGGATGGATCGAACAAGTTCAGGATGTCGTCGACGGAAGCCTCTCCTTCCAGAAGATCCGTCTTCACTTCCCGAATAATTTTCTTTTTTTTCGGAACGATAGGAGCCATCGGAGAGCTTTCGCTATTCTTCTTTTTTCTCGAGCTCACTGCCTCGTTGACTGTAACTTCTTCTATTTCTTCCGGTTCCACTTCCTCTGTCTCTTTTGGTTCCTCTTCGAAGACGTCCTCAACAATCGGTTCAGAGGGTTTCACGTGGCACACGATTGTCTTCTCCTCGTTCAAACCAAGCGTTTTCTTCGATCTCACATTCGCAAGATCGCTGGTTCTGGGGCGAGAGACGACGTTGCAGAGCGCGCGGAGGCGGTGAGCATGATGGGAGTTGGAAAGAGTTCTGGAGCAGACGGAACGCGACACATGAAGCGGAGACGGCACGAATTCATTGTTGAGGGACAGGAAAGCGGCGAGCATCTGAAGGTAAACGGGAGAGTCCGGATGCATGATCGACGACTGAAACGGAATGAATTCTGTGGGAACTGGGGGAGAATCTGACCTCACAAACGGCTTTTTGAACGGTGAGTATGATTTCCGGTTTAATGAGAGCGCTGGCCGATTCGATGATGCTCGAGAGAAGGGAGGCCGCGTGCTCCGCGTATTCTTGCTCGTGGAGATTTTTGCCCGTCGGGGCGACTGCCGTGTAAATGACGTAAAACTGTTTGTAGAGCGTAGAAGTGATCGGACCAAATCTCTCGGAAATAAACGATAGGGTCTTAATAAGTTCGAAGTCGAGATTTTCGAGTTGAGAGATCAGGCTAGACACGATCCTGCCAATCTGGAAGAGAATGAATAAACCTTCTCATTGAGGCTGATAATACATATTTTTTTTGACCGAAACAAAAAAAATTACCATCGGAATGATCGAGAACTTTGCATTGAGACACAATGATCGAAGAGCAGCGAAGGCGACGGATCGCGTCGATTCATTCTTGATTCCGTTTTCGATGATTTGAATGACTTCTTTTCTATCGACTAGTAGACCTGGTTTGGTGGAATATCCGAGAGAGAGCGCGAGAGTTTCGAAAAGGAGACAAGTGAGAGAGTGCTTATGAGAAGAGACTCCCAAAGTGGAGAGTTGGAGCACGTCTGGAAGAAAAATGGTAGAAGAGAAGAAAAAGAGAACATACCGTTGGAGACGTTCTTGATCTTGTCGGCACTGAGAAGGACGTCGAGAGTATTCAGAAGGAGCACGAGGTTTTGGGAGCTGACTCTCATTGCGAACAGCTCGGCAGCGAGTCCGCGGATCGTGGGATCGTTCGATTGAACTCCCGCATCCATGCAGTTCAGGATGATCTTGAACACAATCGAAGAATGAAGCTCGCCGGCTTGATAATTCCGAACGAGAACTTCGCGCACGAAAAGAGAGCCAGACAGTTGGAAATGGTCGGAGATCTGAGCGAATCTGTTGGCGAGACGGGACTGAACAGCTCGGAGAGTTCCCGGAGAGCTCTTGATGACCATCCGGGCGAGCAAGCAGAAACCGAGCTCCTGCTCGCGTGCCGTACGGTTTGAACCGACGAGTCGCAGACATTTCTCGATGGTCTGTTGTTCCTCTTCCGACTTGTTTGCCAGTGTTTCCTGAACTACTTTCTTGATTTCGGCCATCTGAAACGGCAATTTATATATATATTTTTTTGGAGAGGATTCACGATAATAGAACGATGAGAACATTGATTTAAGGAAAAAAAGTAAAATTTACACGAAATAATGTTTTATCGGAAACGAGGAAAGAAACGGAGACGATTCGAAAACTATTCTCTAGATGTGTTAATCTCGCTCAAATTTAGGCTTCCTTGCGCGCCTGTCTCTGCAGCAGCCGTCTCTCGCGTTCGAATTCCTTGATTCTTCCGATGTAGTCGTCATACTCGCACTTGTCCCACGCTCCACGCTCTCCGTCGCACGCATGTCCGGCAAACGGAGCGTTTTGAGTCTGAAACTCGCTTTTGACAGCTTTAAATTCAAGAGCGAGAACTCACCTGGCACTTCATAAGCGTAATCAGATGATGAGCACAATAGTCGCGTTGAGCGGGCTTCAGTTTCCACTGCTCCATCTCGTCCCATGTGGCCTTCATCTCGCGCACCTTTCTTGGTCTCTCAAACCCATACTGAGGGTCGAAAGTGGGCGGTCTGTCGACTCGCGGAGCAGTTTCCGGACTGTTGGCTCCTTCCAACGAGACAGACAGTTTCGTTCCCATGTCTGAAAAAGAGAAAATGAGTGAACAAACAAATGAGTAGCTTGGAGACCGAGAAGAATAGTTAAACGAGTTATTTCAAATTTGCAATAAGGAATTGAACTTTGGTTAATGAGAATTAGTATGGTCCGAAAAAAGTGTTTCAATGCATTGCAATGAGATAAAAGCTGGAAAAAATCAAAGTTGCCCGGAAAAATGATAAAAAACGTGCAATGGCGGGTGTGGCGGAGTGTCGTACTGAGGAATTGAGTGCGTGCGAAACGAGAGTTTACAACAGCCCATGATCAGAGTGGGAGGGTCAGAAACACTTGTGATCTCATTCTCATTCGCTTCGGTGTCTCGAAAACAGATCCGATTCTTGCAGTTTCTCTTCTCGAATGGCTTCGTTCCGCTCCGTTCTCGCCCTCTCCAGCGCGGCCAAATCGGCTCTTTCCACAAGAGTTGGTTTCCGAAATATCTTACTCCAGAGACACTTTGTTTTCAGACAATGGCTTCCCATCCGTTGGCCGGTCTTCTCGGAAAACTGAACCACGTGGCAATCGCCACTCCGGATCTCAAAAAGTCCGCCGAGTTCTACAGAGGTCTCGGAGCGAAAGTCAGCGAGGCTGTGGTCAGTTTTCGCTTCAGATATTACCAATTTGAAGTCTTCTCATTCTGTCAGTAATGGAGTGAATTCCAGACACAATGACCGCTCCTCTTCCGAATAGAAATCAAAAATTCTCGCGTTTTCAGCCACAACCGGAGCACGGCGTCTACACGGTTTTCGTGGAGCTGCCTAATTCGAAGATCGAACTTCTGCATCCTTTCGGCGAGAAGTCGCCGATTCAGGCGTTCTTGAACAAGAACAAAGACGGCGGAATGCACCACATCTGCATCGAAGTCCGCGATATTCACGAGGTTCGTCGGCTTCTTTTTCGAGTTTTTCCGAGTTTTAACTTGGTCTTCAGGACAGGTTTCAACTCATTTTACGAATTCTAGTCTCATCTATTGCAGGCTGTCACCGTCGTCAAATCGAAAGGAATCCGCACTTTGGGCGAGAAGCCGAAGATCGGAGCTCACGGAAAAGACGTGATGTTCCTGCACCCGAAAGACTGTGGAGGTGTGCTCATTGAGCTCGAGCAAGAGTAGAGGAGCTGTCCATTCCGAATCGTTTTTAGCATTCTGTTAATATTCTTGTGCCATAATTGCCACACTGCGTATTCTAAATAAAAAAGTATGCGCCAAAAAAGGAAGATCCCGTCGAAGTGTTTGCGAAAAAGCTCTGTAAACACGCGAATCACATGCATTCCTCGTTCAATTAGAAAGCGACCTTTCGTGTGTTTCAATCGATTCGTCCGTCTCTCACTGTGTCCCTCACCTGCGAAAACAAGTTCTCCCTGGTGACTCATCCGTACATTTAACCACTTGTTCCCTCCGAATTCGTCCCGACATGCTCAATAATCTGGGAACGCGGCTTTTCAAATCGGTGACCGACAAGGCGGGCGATCTCGGAGACAAGTTCGAGGAGGAGTTCTCGAGGCTCTCGTTCAACATCACAAGTCTCTCGCTGCGCCTTCGCCACTTTTCATTTTCTTTCGCTTTTCAGCCGAAGTCGACTCGATCGTCACCGAAGCGATCTCGCTGTCCGCCTACATCAAAGTCGCCCTCGTGATCCTCTCAATCCTTCTGGTTTTCCCGTTTTTCGTCCTCATTCTCACATTTTCCTCGCGCATTTTCAGATTCTTCTCATCATTCGTCTCTCCGCTTTCGGTATTCGATGTCTCGTTTTCAAAGCTCGCGACTGGATTCATTCCATTGAAAGCAAGCCGTCCCCACAAGTTATTTATCTTCATTTTTAAGACCAAATCTCATTTCTCAGGTCATTCTTCTGATGCCAACTGAAGACGGAAAGTACCGGAAGAGTTCGAAAGTGTACACGGACGAGCAAACCAGGCAAATTCTGGATAAACTGAGAGACGACTCTATTGAACTGTTTAACGAATCTTTGAGAGGCCCTAGTATGGTAAGATAAGAACCAAGTATTCACAACGCCAAACTTAGCGTTTCAGGAATCACGAAGAGTAAGGCCACCAAAGCTGTCAGAAAGACCATTCAAGAATTGGAAAGTACCTGAAGAAGCAGTTTGATTTAGATTTAAAATAAACAATTTTACATGTTTTTATTACAATTCAACTTATAACTCTACATGCACTAAAGTGAATGAGGCGAGAACGTTGAAGGTACTTATAGTTAACTAATACTAATTTGAATAATTGATTGATTAAACTAACAACACGGGTTAAAACATTTTGAATGAGAAAGAAAATATTACAAGAAGAATAGCTTGTCGCGCAGCTTCTCGTCTGAGTCTCCGTGGAGAGACTGAGCAGTCAAAAAGGCGAGCTTGTGAGCGTACTGGCATGGAGCTGGAACGCGAACCGTCCCTTGCCAGTTGTAGTACAAGTGGCACAGCTTGAACGCAATCTGAGAGAATCCCGAAAATTTAAAAAATATCTTCGCAAAATACCTGCTGATGCTTGTCTGGACCAAGTTCGGTGTTATCGTAGATGATGTTGTACGAAACCGGAGTAACAGTTCCTTGATTGACAAACTGTGGTACCAAATAAAAGTCCATTCTTTCGGGGCGAGTGACAGTGGTGTCGACAACCGTTCCCGGATCAGGATTCGTAGCCGAGTTGGATCCACTTTGTCTGTAAATTTTTACATCACATTGAAGCTGACTTGAAAGTTCACTTTAGGATACGCATGTTAACGCGTTTCGTGACAATAATGAACGCCAGCTTGATTTGCTTGCGATCCTTGCCGCTCATTTTGGCGGCCTTCTCGGTGACTTGATCACAAGCATCACGCACGAGTTTCACCTCGGTATTCTTGATGTATGGAATTTGGCCATCTCCGGCCCCATCTCTATAGAGGATCAGGCGCGCTGGAAGAGTGTTCCCATTCTCATCATAGTATTGTTTCAGAGCCTCTGAAAAATATTTCCAATTTTCAAATGATCGTTTCTTGCAATTACTTCTGACGAAATGAGTCAAGTTTCCTCCCAATTGAGTAGGATTCTCATGAGGTCTTGTTTGAGAATAAAACTTGGTGAAATCGCCAGAAGTCGTGGACACACATGCTCCGACAGTCTTTCCTCTCAGTGTAGAATCGTGGTACAAATCGTATCCAACGATCATAGTATCGGCAAGCTGAAAAAAAATGAAAATTTATCTCACAGCAGGTGTGGAGACTTACCGGAAGATTGACTTTCCACAAGGCTCCTCCAGTTTTGCAGACCATTTGCAAGAAAATTTTCAGGACAATCGATCCGAAGTTCTTGTTCTCGCCACCATCGCTAGCTTTTCCAGCAAGAGTTCGCAGATTGACACACTGATTCGGGATCGGGCATTCGACGCAAAGATACTTTTTCAGACTGTCGTATCTGGTCTTGTTATCGTCGGCTAGCATGACAACAAGTATGTGCACGGGTTCATTTCCGGCTCGTTTGATGGCAGCTTTCACTCCTTCCAGGTAGTCGTTTGGACTGATTCCGTTGATTGGAAACGGAAGCGGATCACCTATTTGGACTTTCAATGAATCTCCGAGACGTTTGGCTTCGCCAATGAATTTTCTGGTAAGAACTCCGGAGTTTCCAGCATTTGGACCGACTACAATCCAATTGGTCATATTAGATCCGCGGTATATTCCACTGTCTTTCACTCCACGAGCCCATTCCGCGTTCCGTCCTTCGTACTTCTTGTTACTTTCAGCAATGAGCTGCTCAGCCTTGAGCACTCTGGCGTTGACATTTGCAAGATCGTCAGCCAAACGAATTCCCCAATAGTTGAGACACGATCGAACTCTTTCGTTCTCCTGGAACTGCGATAGAAGCTTTCTGGTCTCTACCAAACGTTGTTGCGGAGAAAGACGAGTGTGAGAGGCAATCTCCTTCATCATTTTGAAATCCTTTCTCATCTCGTCAGTCAACCCAGTGGGAAAACACAGCTCTGGAACTATGTAGTTTATCTGTGGTGGTTCTCCTGGTTGCTTCGGTTTTCCTTCCGAGATCTGAAACTAAGTTCTAACGAACATCTATGTTTTCCGAACATACAATGATAGGTTGATCGTCCTGCTCAATTTCTTTATTATATTGAGCCTTGAAGTACTGCTTGAGAGTTATTGGAACACCATCTTTCTCGAACTCGGTGAGAGGGCTGATCGACCAATCGAG
This sequence comes from Caenorhabditis sulstoni, assembly GCA_963966605.1. Classification (NCBI taxonomy): domain Eukaryota; kingdom Metazoa; phylum Nematoda; class Chromadorea; order Rhabditida; family Rhabditidae; genus Caenorhabditis; species Caenorhabditis sulstoni. The sequence continues at coordinate 4,720,452 of OZ016475.1, forward strand.
TCTCGTGAAACGATGAAGCTTGTTGTTGTACCTAATAACACCTGATAAAAAAGAGTGCCGACAGGAAACATACAAAGTAATCACAGTGGACCCTCCATACATCTCGTTCATCTTTTCCTGAACTCGCATTCGATTGTTGCCAGAGTTCTGCATCTCCTTTTCTATCTGCAAAAATTTATGAACTTTGACGAAACGGTGATAAACTGACCAATCGATACATAGAATCCCTGCGCACCATTTTGAAACGATTCTCGACGCAGAGCATCAACTGGTTTTCGTACATGCGAATGGCTGTCTCGAAACCCGGCAGGATGCTCATGTTATACTCGCGAACCTTGCGCCCGTCTTTTGAATTGAAGTAATGACGTCCGAGCTGAGTGAGATTCATTTCGTCGAAACAACGGCGAACAATGGTATTGAAAATGTTGATAGTCTGCGCGTTATCGAGAAGAAAACGATTGGTGTACTTGAACTTCACAGCGATGAGCTGATTAGTCGTAGGGTGGGGAACCTCGATAGTTTGCTGAACAGAAGTTGGAATGATGTGAATAATTTGAATTACTAACATTGTTCTCCCACTCATTTGTGATGTACAAAATCATACCATCGAAAACATGATATTCACCGATTTCCGAGACGACGTTTTCATGAAGAAGCATACGCTCCCTGAAAACGAATATTTAATTGCATTTTCGAGGTGATCCAAAACCTCGCATGTTTCGAATCAACAGCAGGTTCAAACTCAATGTGGTATTGAAAAATAAAATAATCTGGTTTCTCCATTTCGATCGGAATGAAATTGGCGTAGCATTTCTGAGCCCTTCCAGAAGTTCCTGTCTTCGACTCTCCAGATTGGCGAACGAATAGATCAGGCTGAATGGTTCCCATGAACTCCTGGTTCCGGTCAGCACTGTTGTTTGAGCCAGACCCACGTCCTCTACCGCGACCACTTCCAGACAGCATGTTTACCTGAAATTTTCGATGTGAAAACACTTATTTTTCAAAAACAGAAGCGCCGCTATTTTTCTTTTGTTTCGGCTATCAAGTTGAATTTTGATCGACGAAATTCGGAGAAAACTGAAATTCCGTGCAACACTGGTTCTGGCCGAGACAGAAACGCGATGAAACGTGTTTTGAACAGTTTTTGAATTTCGCCTTGCGCGTATTGCAAGTTACCGTAGTTTGGCTGGTCTCACAACGATTCGTTGCGAGAGTTCCACTAAACAAAAACCGTTGCGCCTTTAAGTATATGAAAACAAGATCAAAATTTGAATCTCAGTTCGTTCGTTTCTTTTTCAGATTTTCAGAATGGATTCCGATATCGGAAGTTGTTTTACCAGTCTAACGCATGGAAAATGCACCGATTGCCGACAGGCGAACGCGCATATTCGAGATAAACTGGTGAGAAAAGTGCGCCCACCCCATTTAAACTTCTAAAACTTGTTCAGGAAGCTTACAACTTCGGCGCGTTCATCACAGAGAAATCATGTTTCCGTTGTCCGAACGACGACTGCGTATGGAGTTCCAGTTTTTTGTTTTCAAACTCCTTTTTCAGAACTTGTCCTTCATCTTCATACTTCCAAAGAGGGAGTATCTGAGGTTGAAGCATCACGTTAAGGTATTCATTAGCGCTATGTTTCTCTGATTTTTGTGCTTAAAATTATGTTTTAGTTCGATGTTCGGCCAAACTTCCTGCATCACACGTCGTTCAAGGAATTGGTGCTTCAAGATTTGAAATCAATTACAGAAAAGAAGTCTATTGGCGTTCAGGTATTCTGGAATCAATAGAAAGTTTAATCAGAAAAGAATACAGGTTTTCCCGGACATGATGAGCAAGTACATTGATGCGAGTGCTCCTACTATGAACACAACGTGTCAGACTGACTTCATGGCTGGAAAAAAAGATGAAGATACTCAAACCGAAAAAGTTGTCATTTTTGATTTGGTCTGGTTCTACCGAAAAGTACGAATTACTGATTCATATTCAGAGCGAATGCTCCACTCAGCAGCCACCTGTCCAGGAAGTGCAGACCGCTCCTGTTGAAAAGATCCCTTTCGAAGCCTCAATCATTCCGGAAGAAACTGTTGCTCCGGAGACTTCAAAAGTTGTCTGTAGTCATATCTGTCCGCAAGAAAATCTGGTTCCGACTCTGCTAGCTGGAGTCAGTCTCCCAGTCACCGCTATCAATGAAAGTCTCACGCAAGACCAGTGCTTTTCTGCGATTTTTAACGGAAACAGGGTTTCGGAGAATAATAACAGCGGAAAGTGCCCGGAAAGTCTGGTGTCTTCGAGAACTTCTCCTGTTCGCAGTCTTGAGATTCAGCAAGATCATGAGGACGACGAAGTAGTGGTGAGTTACTTGGAAAATTGGGCGATCCCTGAAATTTTCAGTTTGTCGAGATCCGCCAGCGAGACAGCCTGCTTCCAATGAGAGAATTTAAACAAGAACCGATGGAATCAGAACTGATAGCTTCTGAGGCTCTTATTCAAGTGGCTCCGATCTTGCCGATACAGGAAGTTAAAGAGGAACCGGTCGACCAGGCGCACAGCGCTATCACGGTCACATCGGAAACTCTTTCTGCGACTGCTCTCGGCACTCGTTAGTTGGAATATCGTTTGTATTTTAAAGAGAATTTTCAGCCAGTTCCTGCAACCGGAAAAGAAGCATTCGCAACGAGCAATTGTCTGCGAAAAAAATCAAGTTCTCCGACGTAGAAATTTGTTCGACATGTCTCGAAGTAACTCATTTTGAATCTCTAGACGAATATTGCGCCCATGTTTTAGACGTCCACTTCTCATCGTGAGTTCCCATCGTAGTCATAGAAGATTTCTTCCTTTCAGATTCAACTGCAAATTCTGCCAGAAAACATTCTTCGATGCCCACCATGCGCGTCTTCACGCCCAGTCGCACCGAAAAACTCAAGAAGGTCATCTTCCGCAGCGTGACCAATCGGCCGACGCCGACTTGTATGTTGAAAGTAGTTATGATTCCGTATTTGACCTATTCCATTTCAGCTCTGACGGAGACCTCGAAAAATTTATAAGAGTTGCCACTGAATGCTACCCGGACAAGTTCCGCAATGTTCTTCCGGGACGAATTTATCAAATAGTCTGTTTCCAATCAGAAATTGAGAAAATGTCTGGTTTTTCAGATCAAAACCCTGTCGTGATTTTAGAGAAACCAACTAATGCCGAAATGGTCTGGAAAACATCAGAAGTTCAGATAATAAACGTTTATTCTGCCCGATCTGCCTCTTGAAAGAGGGATATGAATACTGCTGCAAACGCGCTCTAACGCACTAGTTTTCTGAACAACTGCTTGGAGTTGCTAAATAACTTTTATTTTCAAGGTTTTTTCAAGCAGGAATGTTAATTGACGGGCTGATTCGCTTATCCAAAGAAATTCAATCGATCGATGCGGACATCAAGGAATCGTTAGAAGCAAAGCGAGCAGTTGAAAGGACGGAGAAGATGCTTCTGAAAGCATCAAATACCGACGGATTTCATGAGAAACTCATCGTAATTCGTAGTTGTTTTAAAGCTATCAACTTTTGATGTTCAGGTGAAATTGGATGCGGCAGTACAGAGGCATATGGAAAAATTGGACGAGAGGAGCGATGAACTCGGTCTGATCGTCAGAAGCTTGATGCTCATGAGCGCGGAGACTCCCACGGCACAAAATTTCGAGCATGACTCACAAATCATCTGTGCCTTCTGCGCCAAGGTTGACTTCTGTCTTAAACCACGATTCATCATGCTTTTTTTCAGCTCGAAATGTATTTGGGCTCCGATCGAAGCGGGGAATGTCCTAAGATTTCGTTTTGCGTTGAGCAAGCCGTCCAGAGAATCGCCGATATTCCGTTGCCTTCGTGAAGGGCTCCAATAAATATTTATCTGGTTTTCAAGACTCGCTCACAACTGTTTTATTCATTGTACATTCAGTTCTCTATTATCGAGTCATCAAGTCGAAATTTAGTATTTTATTCAATTCAGAAAAATGAGGGAGCGGAGTAACAGGAACGTGCCGAATGATGAGTTTCTCGACCTACTGGAAGCTTGGAAACCTTTCAGCAGATTTGTGTAAGTGCACTTTCAGTCGGCTTGACCAGATGTGACCGGATTCAGAGAAAACAAAAGCAAAGAATCGCTTTTCAACTCTGTCTTTCCGTACAATTTCAAGATAGCAAGGGCTCTTCTCAAAGACAAACACATCGTGTTCATCGGAGATTCGCGTTCGTTTCTCCCCGAATTCTCTCAAAACTTTTCCCTAATACAGTCGTTCGTGCCATGTATAAGGACATGATTCTGATGCTGCAGAGCGGTGATTTATGCAAATCTCAAGAGCTCAAAGTCAGCAACGAAGACGAATTTCACGGAGACAAACATGTAAGAAACTGGGGAAACATTCAAACGTGTTCTTTCTTCAGATTGATTTTCTCGAATTGGACGCTAATCGAGTGTTCCGACAAGCCCGAGAATGGCAGACGAACCGCCACCTGCTTCAGTACTTCTTCACAAATCGGGCGATGCGAGAAGACCTCGAGAAGACGTGCCTGATGATCGAAGCTTCTGACGAGAGACCCGGCGTGGTCATCATGAACTCGGCGATCTGGGATGTCTCTAGATTCCCGTCCAGAATCAGCGGTAGCTTCCCGAACGAGCATCTCGACGATTTGTATGAAGAGATCAACGTCGGAGAGGATTACTTCAACCGGATCGCCATGTTCTGCCGTCGCATGCGAGTCCTTCTTCCGCCCTCTTCCACTTTCGTCTGGCTTCTGATGCCTCCGACGGCCACTCCAGAAGTATCTGGAAAAGGATTCTGCTCGTACAATCGACTCAATCACTCTGAAATCAGGACACGTCTTCTGGAGGCGAACGTCCGGGCTGCTCAAATCGTCCGAGAAGCTGGTTTCGATGTTCTCGACCTTTCGTTCCACATGAGACTACCCAGTTATCAGCCGTTCCGAGTGTACTTTCTCTCTCCTCTTTCTTTCGTTCCTGAAACGTTTCTTTTCCAGAAAAGACGGTGTGCACTGGAACACCGTGGCGACTCGATTCATGACTCAACTGCTCCTAGGACATTTGGCGGCCGCCTGGCGAATGGATCGATCCGTGATGAGGAAATGGAACAGCAACATCAACTTGAGAACGTGTCAATTCCTTCTATTTCCCCCTCGAAGTGTCTATTTCAGAAGTCGAGACTTTCGCTCCCCTTGTTTTGCTACCGCGATGCAGTTCTTGAAGGACAGAAATCAGAGAAAACATGAGAATGAGAGTGTGAATGTAAAAGGGATCTGATCTTCCCTCTCACTCATCCCCTGTCTTCCAGCAAATCGTCCGATCCGCGTCTCTTTCGGCCTTCGACCTCGGTCTCAGCCGCACTAACCCAAGAATCATGTCGCTTTCTGACCTGATGGCTACCATGCGAGCTCTTCTGTTCTTCTATAAATTCGACGAGCGGACCAGCGGAAGTTCCAATCTTCATCTCAAGGCGTTCGGCCGACTCCCTCAGGAGTTGTCCAGATTTTCGCAGAGTGACATAATGTGGATTTCTCGAGCCATCGAAACCGTTTGCAAGAGCTGGAAAGGCCGAATTGAAGGAAACATGCTTTCATACACTGAATTGAACAAGAGAAAGCACGAGCCTTCCCGAAGAATACTGCTGCCGACGCCGCCTGTTCCGCCCGGTCTCCAATCGACCAGCTTCACTATGACGATTCCCAACAGAGTGAGACACAAATCAGAAGCTTTTCAAATGCAGTTTTTGTTCCAGATTGCGGAAGCGGAACCGTACAGGCAACCGCCATCGAAGAAAAAACGCCCGAACAACTGATTCGACGGGTTTCCCCCAATTCCTCCTTCACAGTATTTTCCAAGTTTCGTAGACCATCTGACGATGTCTTATTTGTCCATGAGCTCAAAAGTTTAATCATTAATGAACAGTTTCGTTTAGAAGTTCTTTAGAATCAAGGGAGAACGAAGTGGTCTGATCGATCCCTGTCCTTTCTTGGAATAGGCTCTGATGGTGGAAGTGTCAGCCGTTTTCTGTCTCTCTGCGACTACGCCGTAGTCTGCGCCCTCCTCACCCAACGCGATCTCCTCCGCCAGTTTTCTCTGCTCCCTCTTCTTTCGCAGCTATCCGCTCGACGCGAATTGTCATCATTCTGGCGGGAGAGTGTGTCGTAGCGGGAGACGCAGAGACCGGCTACGCGTTCTCTCTTCTTCTCTCTACTCCACTTGTGTCGTCGCGAGAATATTTGAGAAGGTTCTGCTGTGTTTGGCGCGCGGCGGTTAATGTCATCATGTGTTTTATCGGCTATCGATTAGTCTCTGTGCGTCTGCCGCCTCTCTTTCTCTGTTTTGTGCTCTTTTCACGTGGATTACATCTGGCTCCCCCTGCTCTTTTTCCTTCGATTTTTAACTCTTTTAGCTGCTCCTCTTCTCCCATTTGTCATCCATTTCTCCGTGTTTTGCTGACTTCCTCCTCTCTTTATATGTAGTTTCGTGTGCTGACAAATCTCCGTATCAATGTGTGCTCGATTTGAAGGTCGAATGCTCGGATGGGCAATTGGATAACTTCGACGTTCCTCCGATTCGACGTCTTCCTCTTCGCTCTCAAACAGAACCGATATATCGAATTCAACAGAAGAGGTGCGTCCGTCACAAACACCACACAACGCCCGTTTCTCTCTCGTTTCAGATCACCCAAACCCTCCGAATTCCGTGCGAATCGCTGCCGAACGAGTGGCTCTGGAAAGGATGAAACCGGTAATGAACGGGGGCGAGAAATCGATGAATTTCGTGACGAACACAGTCGTATCTTGTGGTCTCCTTCTTCTCGTGCATTTGTCATCATAATAGACTCAGACGGAATCAACTGATTCTCCCCGGCGCCCGAAAGAGAGACGCAGAGAGAGAGAGAGAAAGGGGGGTCTGACCTGTCTTCCGCCGCTTCCCTCGTCAGCGCCTCTCCCATTTTCTACCTACAACAAAGTTCCTTTCCATTCCCATTCACAGATCCCTTTCACTTATCTTATTTACTAAACAATGTCTTTCAAACGGAAAAGAGTGAGTGTCTTTTCGATATTCAAACATTTTGGCTTCTACACCACGCGAAAGCCTGAGTCTCTTGCTAGAGTGTAGTCTTTCGTTGCGTGAGAGTGCGTCATCGATCGATTCGACGAGAAGAAATGTTGAGGCTGATGTTTCGGAGAGGAAGAGAGACCGTTTGTGACGAAATAGTCTGAGACAGCACCCGTTTGCCGGGAAAAGGAAACAAAAAATCAAAGTATCAATTGTGGCCCTGAACGGAATGAGTGAGAGAAACTTTTTTCTCTTAAAATAATTGATGAACTGAAGTCTTCGTGAGACCAGAGTTCAACCAGTTCAATCGCTGTAGGTCCCCAGTTGTACGAAAAGGTGGCTACAAAGCACGAAACGTCGAAGTTCCCCGGTGTTCTTTGAATCGAGACCGCCTCGTCGGTCTCCGTCGGGTGATGACAATTCGTTCCCTTCCACATACAGTACCCGTCCTCTGGCTGCCGGCGACTCCTCCCACCCTTTCTAGTCTCTTCCTCTCTGGAGCACAGCAGAATCACACTGAGATCTAATTGACAACGCAACCTCGGTCCTCTCTTACATCATTCTCCGTCTCTCTCTATCTCTCTGTTTCACTGCGGGCGGCCCCGATCAAACAACAAGAACACAGTCGAGAAGCAGAAAATAACTGGTTCCAGTAGAAGATGAGAAGGACAAATGAGATCTGTGGACTGGAAAAAGGATCATCTGAACGTTTTCTTTTTTTCAGGATGACAGCGACACCGACTTTTCGGACGACGATGATGCTTGTCCGCAGATGACACAGCAGGAGGAGAGGCGGATGCACGAGCAGGAGCAGCAGATCGCGTTTCGCGGAAGGTGCAACATAGGGGATCCCGAGGTAAGATCAGCAGTTCGACCCGGTCTGTAGCTGGTCTTGAGACCGATCTTAGCCACGTTGGTCCTCGTCCTAGTGGCCTCGTTTTGAGAATGATGACAAATCCAGCTTGAACATTGGAACCATTTCGCTTCTCGCACTCAAAAAGATGACATGTGAAGTTCTGCGATCGGAATCCGAAGAACTTGTCTTCCAGAGTTGCAAACAACTGCGCGAAAAGATCAAGTTCCGATGCGGACCCCAAATCCCCTCGACGTCGGCTCTTCTGAACAGAGAGGTCGCGAAGATCCGCGGAATGCCCTCTTCGATGGAAACGGCTCTTGTGAATCAATTCTTGCCGAATCGGAAGAAACGAGTCGACAAAGTGTTCACGAAATCGTTCTGCGTTCAGTACATTCAGAACGGAAGGAAGATCGTTGTCGCAAGTCAAGGTGAGAAAAGACGAGAGAAACGTTGAGAAAAAATGATTCATTTCAGATGAGAAAATCAGATTCTATCAGAGGAACATTAAGAAGTCGAAGCACTCGTCCAGATACTTCCAATCGAGCGAGCTACGCGTTGACGTGTGCAGCTGGGCGATCCTAGACACAGCTCTGAACGAAGAAGGCAATCTGATCTGCTACACGACGTGGAAAGACGCGATCTTTCTCGGAAAGTGAGCATCCTTCACAGAATACAATCATCACCTTCCTTCTTCAGACTCGATTACTCGGAAAATCAAAACATCACGTGGTTTCCGATCGAACTCGGAGAACGGCAGCCACAGTGAGTTTTCAGGGATCTTTTCCAGAAAACGGGTTTTTTTTCAGTCAAACGGCAGTATTCTGTGTGAGATTCGCCGAAAACAGCGAGCAGATTGTGTGCGGAACTTCGGATTACTGCATTCACGTGTTCGATACGGAGCAGAGACGGCGGGTCAGAACGATTGGGAACGCCCACGAGGACGACGTGAACACGGTGTGCTTTGCCGAGCAGGGCTCCAATTTGATATTCAGCGGAGGAGACGACGGACTCGTCAAGGTGAGGATCGATGAGAAAGTGTTCACTCAAAGTTTGTGTTTCTCAGGTATGGGACAAGCGAGCATGGTCCGATGGGGATGTTGATCCGGTCGGTGTTTTTGCCGGACATCGAGACGGAATCACTTATGTGGACTCGCGTCAGGACGAGAGATATCTGCTGAGTAACTGCAAAGATCAGACGGTCAAGGTGTGGGACATGCGCAAGTTCTCGAACAATGTCGGAGTGGTGAGTGGATCGGAGAGGATCAGTAGACGAGCTGATAGTTGACGTTCCGGATTTGTTTGTAGGAAGCCACACGTTCGTGCGTTCAGAGCCAGCGCTGGGATTACCGGTGGCAGCCGGCGCCGCCGGGATTATGTCAGGCCGTGGAAGGGGACACTTCTGTCATGACTCTGCGGGGACACAGTGTTCTGCACACTCTGGTCCGAGCCAAGTTCTCGCCGGAAAGAACCGGAAGACGTTACATCTACACTGGTTGCGCCCGAGGCGAAGTAGTCGGTGGGAGACTGTAGCCATCCTGCGTTTCTCATTCTTCTTCTTTTCAGTTTATGACATTTTGACGGGAATGGTGAGTCGGCGGCTGAAAGGACACGTCGGAGTTGTCAGAGAATGCGATTGGCATCCGGAAGAGAACGAGATCGTGAGCAGTTCGGTGAGTGAGCCCAAAGAGACCACAGATTGGAAGAGAACCCGGCTGTTTTCGTCTCTCCTATTTGTCATCATTTCGCGCCCCCTCCTTTTCGCTCTGCTTTTTTTGTTTTTGGAGGAGTCATTACTACTTCCGCAGGCAAAACAAAAAAAGACTGGAATTCAGTTTCAACAGTTCAACCCTTCTTTTCAGTGGGACGGAGTGACGAGCGTGTGGCAGTGGGACGAGAGAGCCGAGAAGATCACGGCTCCGTACTACAACGCGAAGATGGGCGATGAGGATTCGTGCGACGACGAGTACGTGGAGATCAAGCATCCGGCTCGCCGCCACCGCAAGTGCCCGACCACTTCTCGGATCGCCGAACCTTGCTACGATCACACGGAGCCGTCGACGAGCTCGGCAGCAGACTAAAAACGCACACACACACCGCCTTATCTTGTGCATTTGTGACCTCATGTCATTCTGATTTGTGTTCTCTTCCAGTTCTCATCAACTTGCTTGTTTCCTTTCTCTTATTACGGTAGGCTTCGCCATTTCAACCCCTTTGATACGGAGTTTTGTATATACCACACACACACACAAACGGTTCTGTCATCGATTCGCCCAGTCCTTTTTCAAGATTCTTTACTTTATTTTATAAATGATTAATAATTGAGATAGTCCACTAGTCTGTGTGCGTGCTTTAAAAGAAGGCCCTCCCTCGTCGCGACTCTTATCAGTCGCCACAAATGAAGGAAGAGGCGCTCGAATCGATTTGTGCTGCTCTCTCGATCAGTTTCTCCGAAGATCCCGCCCATCTCGAGTGCATTCTCGATCGATTTTCAGAGGTATTTTTAGACGGAATCTCTCCGGTTTCAGGCGAATTTCAGGTGTTTAATGTGAAAGAACGATTGAGTTCGCTGAGGAAAAAATGCGAAAAGTTTGTGAGTCATTCCTATGTCATCACTGTTTTATCATGGTTTTCGCACACTTTCAGCAAACCTTCACGCTGGAATTCCGGCCGGTCGGCTCTTCGAATTGCGTTGAAAATGTGCATGTTTACGTGTTAGAGTGGGTCGAAAAAGATGGAAAGATCGGAAAATCGGAAGAATGTTTAGAACGGATTTCTGTCGACAGCAGGCGATCCAATCGACCGGAACTACCAAAATGTGAATAGAGTGGAGGGACTAGAAACGGATCCTTGCTTTTCTAGTCCCTGCTTGACTTTCTGAGAAAAGGTTTTCAGAGAAATCGGGAGCAGAGATGTCACTTTGAAGTTCGGAGTGGGGCAGAAGAAGGAGGGATCGAGCAAGAAAGGCATCTCGAGATCCGCGTCGCTTCTCAAAAAGTGAATTCTCGATCGTTCAGAAGTGTTCAATCGAGCCCGTTTTCAGACTGACGTTCTCCGATAAGAAGCACTCGGAAGATCTGAAAGTGAACACGTTCGCTCTCGACACGCCGATTCGCAAGAATCTGAATCTCGGAGGCGGCAAATCGGCGCTTCTCGAGATGCAGTTGGTCAGAAACGATCACAGAACTCTCATTCAGAGTTTGCAATTCGACGACGTTCTGGAAATGACGAGGAGTTTCCACGAGTGGCAAGCGGACACTTCAGAAGTTCCCCCCTCCATTCGACCCGTTTCTCCCGTTTTCAAACTCAGAGTTCAGATGGAAGTGTACGACGGAAACCTCGGCGATCCCACCTTCTCCATGTTCTACTCGATCGCTTTCTTCTTCGAAATTCCCTCGTTCGTCCTGAAAATTGCGTGAGTCGACATTCAATTTCCGAGAAGAAAAGAGAGGAATGTTGCAGAGAAATGACCTGTTTCCTCGTTTGGGACGACGAAATGAAAGTGGGGGGGTTTTTGAGCGAATTCCGCTTGAAAACGGAACGAGCGCGTGTTTCAGAGGTTGGACGAGAAGGCGTTGGCCGACGTGAGTGTGAAGATGTCCGCCAGCGAGTCGGAACTCGATCTACAGCATCCCCTGCTCGTGGGTCACCTCACATCCCGTCTAATTTCTCGCTTGAGTCTTGCAGAACGCTGCTCTGATCTACCTGAACGACTGCACGTGCAACACGATTCGCTGCATCCTCGAGCCGTTCTCCGCCGAGCCGTTCTTCCCGCCCGTCTCGCCGGCTCGCCTCAAACCGATCAACTCGGCTCTCAAACTCATCGCCGACATCTGCGTTCTTCAGGTGTGGGACGAGTTCGAGTCTCTCGCCAGTCCGTCCACTTTTCTCTCGGCGGAACTGAAGAAACTGCTGGAAACCAGTGCAGAGAACTTTGGAAAGAGTCTCAGATCGCTGGAAATCCAAGAGTTGTGCCGGACAGTGCACTGTCTGTGGGTCTCGCTGAGCAACGAAAGCCAGTCGTACTACATCTTCTTCCATCAGTTCGACATCAATTACATCGGAACAGCCATGATGAAGATGGATAATCTAGTGAGTTGAATCGGGAAAAAACGAAAAGAGAGGCAGTATTTTCAGCTGGCAGAATGCGTGCGGAAAGCACTGAAGACGCAAATAGAGCGCACCGATCTGAGGAGTCCGAAGGAGTTGGAGGACTTCACGAAGACGACGATGCGGCTGTTCGTGACGCTGCGCAGCCTTCTGAACATGATCGGAGAGTTCCGAATCGCCGACTGTCAGCTGTTCAGGTTCGAGGAGTGGTTCTCCGAAATCAGTGTGTTCTGGACGTACTCGTGGAGAGAAGTGACCCTCCAGATGGTCGAGAGGACCATCACTCTGGACGAGGACGGCGCTTCCGTCAAGTACGGAGCGAGAAGGCCCCTGCCGGCCGGACTCTACTCGTTTCTGTGCATTCAGAAGGGGATTTCCGATGATATGGCACGACTCGAGTTCACTTTCCCTCTCCATCTCGTCATATGTTCCGCATCAGTCGTCAATGTATGCTCTCCGAACATCCCTTCTGAATTTTTTGATTCCCTTCCAGATCATGTGTCAGAATATCAACGCGTACGCAAAGAAACTCTTCAATGAAGCGGTGAGAAGTCACGAAGAGAAGGCGTCGAGACTCGTGAGAGCCACGAATGGAATCGAGCAGGCGATGTGTTTCGTGGAAGAGGGCTACCGCCGATTCGCGCAGTTCCAGAGGCTTGAAGAAGTGAGACGAGAAGGAGGGACTAGAAAACGCAGGAGAGCGTTTTCTAATCCCTCTCAACAGATCTCGGCAAGCGCAGCGACGTTTCAGTTCGCAGACGAGGAGCAGTTTTCGGCCGTCCGCTCGACGGCAATCCGCCTTCTCAAGTCCACCCGCGACACTTGCGAGCGCCAAATTTCGACTCTTCTCGGCCAGTTCGTCGCACTCAAAACCGATATTGTTACGAGAATCGCGAGGAATCTGTGCGCGGACGGAAATGAATCCAGCAGCGGACTCGTTTGTTTTCCCCCCTGCTTCCGAGCTCAGAATCGTTTCCAGAAGTCGTACATGAGAGAAGTGACTCCTGCCGAACGCATGGAAAGTATTCTCGAGACTTGCTACGGTCTCGTCGATGACGTCAGATGTCTTCTGCTCCCAAAGTCGGTTCTATTTGTCTTCTTTGGAAGCATGATTGCTCTTTCAGTTGCTTCAAAATCTCCACTTGTCACTTCGCCGCATCGCTGGAAACCCAGATTCGGAAGAACATTCGTCAGAAGCAGTCGGCCGACTACTACAGTCACGTCTACGTGAGTTCCTTTCGAATTTGTCGATTGAAACACGTCCTCTTTCGGTCAGATCGCCCTCAAATACATCTATGAGTTCCTCGAAATCGAGGATCGCAAAGACATCGAGCTGCTCTCGGAGCTGCACCTGAACAGCTTCTCGACAAAAGATCTGATCCTTTCGTACTACGATTCCCTTTGCGAGAAGATCGATCGGACGCATTTCGGCAACATTCCTCACGTCGACGTGCACATTTCGCACACGAAACTGGATTCAGAAGACACGATTTGCATTCAGATCAAACGTATGCTCGCCTTCTGGATCCGTCGGTCCACTTTCTTCGTTTCAGTGGTGAGAATGTCTCCGATCGAGTGGATCGACGTGCTCTCGGACCGAGTCGACTACTTCGTCCGGCTCGAGCTGTTCCCCAAGATCCTCTTCCCCTCCAACAAGTTCGACTCGCCCACCACGAATCCGATGCCCCAGTCGACGCGTCCTCAGTGGAAGCAGCTATTCGAAATGTTCGTGTTTGATCTTTGTATCCGCATGACATCACCCGCCGCTTCTTGTTGTCGTAATTACAGGCACCTTGTTTTCTGAATCTGCAATCTGGTCCAAAGATCAGAATTCGTAAGTCACTTCCTTTCGAAAAGTTCACTTTCAGCCGTGTACCCTTGGAGTGCTTTTTCCTTCGCGGCGCGTGCCTCGCCATCTCAGTCTTCGACCACGAAAGGTGCGAGAAGGGGATTCGTAATCAAATCAGAAAAGTTCAGGTTCATCGACCGACTCGTCGGCCGCGGATACATCAGTCTTCACTCAGTCCCGCAGGCCTCCGACGAGAAACCGACTCAACGCATCCAGATTCCGTTGCTACCGAACGACTTTTCCGATCAGAACAACGTCTTCTACCAGGTTCCGTGCCTCGGAAGCCCCTCTGACTCGTTCAGATTCTTGCAGCTTCTGAAGAACCGCTCGTGTCGAGACGCCGTCGCAAAGGAGTTCATCGAGACGCGCACGCGACGTCATCAACGGATCCGCGCTCTTCAGCACTACATCCGTCGCAATCGCAATCGCGTCGGCCATATGTTGTTAGGCTGATGCCAACCAAATAAACATTTGATTCGCGAAAAGGTGCTGGAACGATGAGAACGGCGCGATAAAGCATCGTCGTGCGCAGTCTCCCCTCCTTCGGTTCCGAGAGACAAAGAGAGAGACAGAGGCCTGTCGTCGAGGCGGTCGTCCTTAACTGGGTCGCGCATATCACGCCGCCGGCCCCGACACACCGTTTGCCGCCAACCTCTACCCGTCCGATCCGACACGACTTCCTCCCATTTCTCCCCCCGCTTCGAAAACCTCTACCACATCTTGGTTCCTCTAATTCGATTTGATAGAGGACAAGGTGCCTGTCAAAATGAGACAAAAAATAGTACAGTCGACAGTGTTGGCGCCTACAATAATAAAAACCTATAACCAAAATAATAATAATGATTGGGGGGTCGCGAGAAACCGGAATCGACAGCGGACTGTGGAGGAGGTCGGAACTGCAATTTCAGTCTCGCCCCCCTCCCTCGCTGCCCCTCCGTCCCGCCCGTCATCCGTCCGAGACGAGGCTATCATCTCTCTCTTCTTTCGCCGATCCGTCCTGCTGCACTTGTCCTATTTCCGTCGCTCATTATCAAACCGCATGTCGTTGTCGTCGCAGGCGACGTGGTCGTCGTGTCGAACAGAACGAAAAAAAACGGGGGAGGCGAATCGAAGGGCACTCCTCCTCCAATCGCAGATAGCATCGGACACATCCCCGTTGGCACGATCGATATCATTCCGAGGGCAGTGGAAGATGACGACGATGGCGGCTATCGGGCAGTACCATCTAGTAGGATGGATGAGGGACGACGAGTCCCAGCGACTCTCCTCCTCAACCTGCCTGCATAACGCAACTTTGCATTCGATGGACTGCCTAATCTCCTCTCCTTCCACAAAACACCTCCGAACGAGGAACTTCTTTTCTTCCCGTCTCTTCGACCTTCGCATCTTCCAACCGTCCGAGACTACCCGATTCATTAACTGTTCCCGTGCCTCCTCGTCACTTCTCGTTGTTCGCCCTATCACTTCTCCGATAACATCATTGAGCAAGTCGATCTTTTCTCGAACAAAGCGAGCAGCCCTCTCTCGCGCCACTCGTTCCGCCCGCCGCCGTATGTTTGTCCACTGTGTCCGCTTCTCGTCGTCCGCGAGGTGCCCTCCGCCCCCCGTCCGATTGCCAGTCCACCCTCCCTTATCACAGAATTCGGTCCCCCTCGATTGTTTTGTGGTTGTACACACACACACATACATATCTGTAGATGTCCCCTGCGCGTCCGGCCGCCTGGCCACCGCTCTCCTTCTCTTTCCAAACCTGTTTTCAATCTCAATCCGTCTCGTCTCGCAACCCTCATCACCACACTACCACCACCATCGTCTTCTTCTTCCCACCGTACGAATTCAAGTCGCTACTGAAATTTTAGTGATGATTGACGACCGCAAAAGTACATCTTCTGAGTGACGTGGCACTCTCCATCCCCCCCTCCTCCTCCCCTTCATATCAAATTCATTAATCAGTTAGGCCATCAGCAGGCCCGAACAGGTTGGCAGATGACCAGCCGCCCGATTCTCGTGATCACCCCCCTCGATGCCTTTATCTTCTTTGCCTATCGATTCCTCTCGAACCCTCCGGAATCCCAATCTTCTTTTTTTTCAGGCCCAGCCTCAGAGTGCCTTCTTCTTTCCTCACTCCTAACCCCCATTACATTAACCACACCTCCCCAAATGAGTCAAACCGTCTGAGGAACATGATCCTGAGGTTGCTCATCTTCATATCGTTGGCCGTCTCCACGGCCGACTCCAGTACGCGACAGTCTCCTTCGTCTTTTCACTCGATCCAAGGTACAGTGTTCTTTTGCTCTGCAACCAAGCTTCCCAAAAAAGTGAGCGAGAAGCTAGCAGCGTTCGGGAAGAAGATTGTGAGCATTCGGTCGTGAGGTCGCGCACTTTTGTCCGCACGCACCGCACGCGCACCCCCTAGCACAAATAGACCAGTGTCTCAATTGTGGAGGCTAGGGAGGCCGGTCAGTTAGAACAACAAACCAACAAAAGTGGACAAATAATCGATAATATGCGGCAAAAGCCTCTAATTGACCCGATCGGCCCGATGTTTTCACACCTCGGAACACTGCTTCCGAACGTCTGAGGGAGGGGATCTGAGACAGACTGTCCACTTGTTTTTCTTCTTCAAGTGTGTAAGTTTGATACAAGTTTGATGATGTTTACACGGCGGTTTTTCGAACACAATCATTCAAATTGACGCCAAAACAGGCTTGACCACGGGCAACACACCGTGTCCGCGTTCTGTTTGGAGACACATCCGTTTCAGTTCGACTGGTATCGATCTGATCGGCGGAGAAGAAAGGGGGAACGAGAATAGGGATCCGTGAAAGGGAACATCTGGGATTGTTTCAGTGGACTCGCCGCCCACCGTACTCTCGCGAGTCGTCTCGGCTTCTGTGAACACTGCGTCGGCCGTCTGCAACGAGAACGACTTCAGATGCAACGACGGAAAGTGCATCAGATCGGAATGGAAGTGCGACGGGTCTGGTGACTGCTCCGAAGGAGAGGACGAGAAAGACTGTCGTGAGTGTTGAGAGGACCGCTTCCCCGCAAGATCCGTTCCCTTCCTGCAGCCCATCCCGGCTGCAAGTCGGACCAATGGCAGTGCGACACGTACACGTGGCACTCTGTATCGTGCATCGCCGAGTACCAGAGATGCGACAACATCACCGACTGTGCCGACGGATCCGACGAGAAAGACTGTCGTGAGTAGTTCTCTCTTTCTCTCCCCCAGGCCCATTATCTGACTCCAGCCGCCTCTCCGGTCGACTGCAGTTCGCCGAACGTTTTCATGTGTGCCGACGGAAGGCAGTGCTTCGACATGACGAAAAAGTGCGACGGAAAGTACGACTGCAGAGATCTCAGCGACGAGAAGGTTTCGAAAAGAGAACACGCTAGTCCAGAAATCATTCTTCTTGCAGGACTCTTGCTCTCGAAACCACACGGCCTGCTTTCAATACCAGTTCAGATGCGCCGATAAGACCCAGTGTATTCAGAAGTCGTGGGTTTGCGACGGTTCAAAAGACTGCGCGGATGGATCCGACGAGCCGGATACTTGTGGTGAGTGGCTTCTCGAAGTGGAATCTGGAAAGTCGTCGTTCTCAGAGTTCAAGAAGTGCACGGCCAACGAGTTCCAGTGCAAGAACAAGCGGTGTCAGCCACGCAAGTTCCGATGTGACTACTACGACGATTGCGGGGACAACTCCGACGAAGAAGAGTGCGGAGAGTACCGCTGTCCGCCCGGAAAGTGGAACTGTCCCGGCACGGGACACTGCATCGAGCAACTCAAGTTGTGCGACGGAGCCAAGGATTGTGCGGACGGAGCCGATGAGCAGGAGTGCTGTGAGTTGAGAGATCAAAGTTCGAAAAGATCGGAAACGGCGTTTCGGTCATTTCGGAAACGCCTATTAATTGACACGAGTCGGTGATTGCAGCGCAAAACCTGTGCCCCTCGCTCGGCTGCCAGGCAGGTTGCCATCCATCGCCGCATGGAGGAGAATGTACCTGTCCGAGCGGCTACAAACTCGATGACCGCTTCCACAGAACGTGTTCCGACATCAATGAATGCGCGGAATTCGGCTACTGTGACCAGTTGTGCGCCAACCACCGCCCCGGATTCACATGCTCGTGTCTCGGCGACTGCTTCACCCTCCAGATGGAGCACGGTCCCGGCAAGGACAACCTGACGATGCGCGGGTATTGCGTGTCGAACAACGCGGACAAGATGAGGTTGTTCATTGCGAGACGAGAGGGGCTCTACAGAATGAATCCGCGCAATCCGGACGAAGAAGTGAAGAAGTTGACGTCCGGAGAGTTCATTTACGGAATCGACTTTGACTACGGAGACAAGAAGATCTTCTGGACCGACCGTCTCGCGCATTCCGCTTTCAGTGCCGATGTCGACGACGAGGGCGAAATCTCGCAGATCAAGTGAGGGAATCTGCACGTTGCCTTGCGAACTTCAATTACTTTGTTTGCAGAAAGTTGAGTCTGAAATCGCTCGTTTACCCTCGTTGTCTGGCTGTTGACTGGATAACCAACACTCTGTACATCATCGAATCCGGATCGCGACGTATCGATGTCTCTTCGTACGATGGAGATAGAAGAACTGTGCTTCTCGCCGACGGACTCACTCTTCCTCTCGACATTGCTCTCGACCCGCTCAGAGGGTGAGAAACGACCAGAGTTCTCATTCCAACATCTATATGTTTCAGAGAGATGTTCTTCACGAATCAACTGAAGATCGAGGCAGCCGCCATGGACGGGTCGAACAGACGAACTCTCGTCAGTACCCACACCCATCAAGTGTCCGGAATCGTTGTCGATGTCACTGCGAAGAGAGTTTACTGGGTGGATCCGAAGGTGGACAGACTGGAGAGCATCGACTATCAAGTGAGTGTTCTCCTCGATTCTTCTCTGGATCCGGCTTCTTCCAGGGAAATGACCGTCGTGTGGTCGCTCAAGGCATGAACGTCGTTCCGCATCCGTTCGGTCTGACTCTGTTCGATCAGTACTTGTACTGGACCGACTGGACTCGTCTCGGAGTCGTCCAGGTGGAGAAGTTCGGATCCGACACAAAGACGCTCTGGACGAACACGGAAAATAACGTGTTCCCGATGGGCATCGCCGCGTACCATCCGATGGCCCAACCGGGTCCCGGACAGAGCGAGTGTCTCGCGATGAAGATCGAGAATCCGTGCACGAACGCCGACTGCGAAGGAATGTGCATCCTTTCGAAAGACAACGGCGGCTTCGGCGTGGGGTACAAGTGCGCGTGTCCGATCGGACAGAAGCTCGTGAACGGCAAGAGGTGCATCGATTCGATCGACTATCTGCTCTTCTCGAGCAACAAGATCGTGCGAGGAATCTTCCCCGAGATGAACGACAAGGCGCTCTCGGAAGCCGTCTTGCCGATCTCTCCCATCTCGCAACGGAGGATCGGAATGTACTTCGAGGTGGAGTGCGATGTGCACGGGAACTCGTTCTTCTACGCCGATATCATGGACAACACCATCTACAGGTAAACACTTTTGATACTGAAGAACGTCCCGCCGCAAGATACGATTGCAGAATCCGCCCGGACGGAGAGGGAGCCGCTCCAGTGCTCGTCACTCACAACGACGGACTCTTCTCGATGTCGTTCGACTGGATTAGCAAGCAGCTCTACTATGTCGACAATATCAGAAACAGTTTGGAGGTGGTCAAGATCGGAGAGACGGGGCTTGTGCATCCGGACGAGTTGGTGCGTCGTCAGTTGATCACCGAGCTGAGAGATCCTGTCTCGGTGGTCGTGCATCCGTGGAAGGGAATCCTCTTCTACGCGGAAGCCATGCGACCAGCCGCCATCTACAAGTGTCACATCGACGGGTCCAACTGCCAGGTGATCCGCAACACAACTCTCGGCCGTCCGTCCGAAATGACCATCGACTTTGCCGAGAACCGTCTCTGCTGGGGAGACACCCTTCTCAAAACCATCTCCTGCATGGATTTCGACGGCAAGAACGTGGTCAAGATCGACGCGGAGAGTCCGATCCCAGTGGCCATCTCCATCATGAACGAGTACATCTACTACGTCCATCAGCGACCTTACTCGATCCGTCGAGTCCACAAGAAGAACGGCGGCGGCAGCAAGATCATCAGAGAGTTCTCAGCAGACGTAAGCTTGTTTTTGCCTCTCATGGGTGTGTTATTTCCGTTTGTTTGCAGGAGAGATCAATCTTCTCGCTCAAAGCCTGCTCCCACCAGAACCAGCCTATTCCGGACGACTCGCGCGAGCACCCGTGTCGTGCTTCGCAATGCACGCAGCTCTGCTTCGCCACGCCTTCTGAATCAAACCCGAACGAGTTGGAGGCTAAGTGCGCGTGCCGACAGGGATTCAAGATCAACAAAGACAACAACCACAGCTGTCAGAAGGATCCTTCGGAGCAGATCGAGCAACTCTGCTCATCTAACACCACCCAGTTCCAGTGCAAAAACGGACGGTGCATTCCGAAGGAATGGAAGTGTGACGGAGAGAACGACTGTCTGGACGAGTCCGACGAGGTGGACGAGAAGGGAGACAAGTGCTTCCACGAGACCGAATGCGCCGAGAACACGATCAAGTGTCGCAACACGAAGAAGTGCATCCCGGCACAGTACGGTTGCGACGGAGACAACGACTGCGGCGACTACTCGGACGAAGACGTCAAGTATTGCAAGGACGGCCAGAAGCCGGTGTGTGCCGCGAAGAAGTTCCAGTGCGACAACCACAGATGCATCCCCGAACAGTGGAAGTGCGACAGTGACAACGACTGCGGCGACGGATCCGACGAGAAACTCGAGCTTTGCGGCAACGCCACGTGCGCTGCCAACCAGTTCTCGTGTGCCAACGGAAGATGCATTCCGATCTACTGGCTGTGCGACGGAGACAACGACTGCTACGATGGAACGGACGAGGACAAGGAGAGATGCCCGCCGGTGCAGTGCTCGGCTCTTCAGTTCCGATGCGCCAATGGAAGACAATGCGTGCCACTCAGAAACCATTGTGATGGCCAGAGCGACTGTGAGGACGGGTCCGACGAGGATTCGTGTGTGGTGAACAGCGACTCGTGCACTCAGGATCAGTTCAAGTGTGTCTCTTCCGGACTGTGCATTCCTTCGACGTGGAAGTGCGATGGACAGCAAGACTGCGACGACGGATCGGATGAGCCAAAGTTCGGATGCACCAGTAACCGGCAGTGCAAGTCGGACCAGTTCAAGTGCGGAAACGGAAGATGCATTCTGAATAACTGGCTGTGCGACGGAGAAAACGACTGCGGCGACGGATCCGACGAGTCTGCGGAGAGAGGCTGCAAGGCTCCGCTGAACACTCGCAAGTGTCCGTTCGAGCACGTTCCGTGCGAGAACGATCCGGAGACGTGCATCCCGCTGCACCAACTCTGCGACGGAAAGAGACACTGTCCGGGAGGAACTGACGAAGGAGGACGGTGTGCTCGCGACTTGTGCTCCGCGGACAGAGCCGGATGCTCGTTCAAGTGCCACAACAGCCGCAACGGACCGATTTGCAGCTGTCCGTTCGGAGAGCAGCTCGTGAACAAGACGCGGTGCGAGCCGGAGAACGAATGCCTCGATCCGAGCAGCTGCTCGCAGAAGTGCACTGACGAGAAGCACGGGTTCACTTGCTCTTGCGACGAAGGATACGAGCTGGATGCTGACAAGAGAACGTGCAAGGTCGCGAACTACGTCAATGAGACTCGCATCTACGTGTCCAACAGAAACCGCATCTACTACAGTGATCACAAATTGGACAACTGGCACACGTTCGGAGCCGTCGTCGAGAACGCGATCGCACTCGCATGGGACAGTCTGACGGACAGGATCTACTGGTCGGACATCAGAGAGAAGAAGATCTTGTCTGCCGAAAGGAACGGAACCAACGTCACCGTTTTCATTGGCGACGGACTCGATATCACCGAAGGAATCGCCCTCGACTGGGTCGGCCGGAACCTTTACTGGGTGGACTCCTCTCTGAACACGATCGAGGTGGCCAGCCTGGACGGTCCGAAGCACCGAACTCTGCTCGTCCATCAGAACATCAGCCAGCCACGTGGAATCGCTGTCGACCCGAGACAGGGAGTCATGTTCTGGACCGACTGGGGACAGAACCCTTGCATCGAGAGAGCCTCCATGGACGGAACCGACCGGCAGATCATCGTCAAGTCCAAGATCTACTGGCCGAACACGATCGCTCTCGATTACACGACGAACCGAGTTTACTTCGCCGACTCCAAACTCGACTTCATCGACTTCGTGAACTACGACGGATCGGGTAGAACCCAAGTGCTTGCCACTTCCAAGTTTGTGCAGCATCCACACGCACTCGCCATCTTCGAGGACATGATGTACTACTCGGACAGAAGGCTTCAGAAGCTGCAAGTGTATCCGAAGTTCCCGAACGGAACGACCACTGAATATCCCAGCCACACCTTCAGCAAGGCGAGTGTTTCCGAATCACGATTCATCTCAATTCGACGTTTTCAGGCTTTGGGAGTGGTGGCAGTGCATCCGGTTCTGCAGCCAGCCGTCAAAAACAATCCGTGTGCTAGCTCGTCGTGCAGCCATCTTTGCTTACTGAACAACAAAAACGTGAGGATATCCGGCTTTAGTTTTTCGAAATCGCAATTTTCAGACGTTCACTTGCAAGTGTCCGATGGGCCAGAAGTTGGATGGATCGGGAAGAAAGTGCATTGAAGACCAGAAGCCGTTCCTGGTTCTTATTCAAAAGACCAATGTCTTCGGAATCGAGATGAACGCTGCTTCAGTGAACGAGACCCCGGTGCTCGACGGAATGGTTCCTCTCGCGGGTCTCGGCAACGCCTTCGACGCCGTCTACGATTCTCTGAGCTCAGAGTTGTTCATCCTGGAGCACACGAACCACGCGAAGACTCTCGCTCAGATCTCCACGGATGCCACCATCTACAGAAGCACTGTGAATGGCGGAAACAAGACGAAGATGTTCTCGTCTGCTGTCCCCGACGACGCCTATTGCATCGGATATGACTGGCACGGACAAAATCTGGTGGTCGGAAACAAAGTGACTCAGACTATCGAACTGGTTCGCACCCAGGGACCACAGTACCGCACTGTGATTCTCTCGAATGATCAGTCACCAACAGCAGTCGTCACGCCCGTTTCTATCGCCGTCGACGCAGACAAAGGGTACGTCTTCTGGCTGGACAGGGGCGGCGGCGCCGCTGATGCGAAAGTCGCGCGTGCTGGACTGGACGGAAGCAACCCGCTCGTCATCGCCAGCAACGATCTGGCTGAACTCGATCACATCGCCATCGACACCACCAATCTGAGAGTTTACTTTTCGGAAGCCAAGGCGGGAAGAGTGAGTCGGACGTTGTCACTTCTGTTTCATGTTTTACTCTCAGATCTCTTCGGTCACTTACGATGGACAAGACCGTCATTACGTGCTGAGCGACGGAGGTCGTCAGCCGAACGGAGTCGCGTTCCATGGAGACCGTCTCTTCTACTCTGACTCGGCATTCGATTCGATCGAAGTGGCCACCATCAACGGAGACTCGCAGCCTCCGCAATGGACGCACTTCAAGAAGGACGTCGAGAATCTGGCGAACATCAAGGTGTTGCAGCCGAGAGCTTGTCAGTAGAACTTCCCATTTCTCTTATTGATTGCATTGTTTTACAGCGTCGAGTCATCCGTGCCACATTTCCAATGGAAACTGCGAGCACATATGCATCCCTCAGATGTTCGCCCAGCACACTTGTGCTTGTGCCAATGGATACGTCAAGGACGGGCAGACCTCCTGCAAACTCTACGATGAGTCGTTCGTCATTGTGGCCACGAAGACCAAGGTGACCGGATATCCGTGAGTTCCAGATGTTCCAGACATCTTCAAGAAGGCGTTCGATTTCAGAATTGACGAGACTCAGTCGAAGGGAATCGCTATGGAACCGATCGGAGGACTTTCCATCACGAGCGTCGACTATGACTACGAGTCGAAGACGATCTACGTGGCAGAAGCGTCCGGAATAAACAAGGGAATCACCGCTTACACGATCGGAGAGTCTGCTCCACGAGCCGTCATCAGAGACACCATCGGATCACTGACGATCAAGAGTCTGGCTATTGACTGGATCAACTACAACCTGTACTTCATCAACCACGACGCGGAGAGGACGAACATCGAAGTGTCGAAGCTCGATGGAACCTTCAGAAAGATCCTTCTCACCACGAAGACCGAAACGCCTTCGTCCATTGCCGTCGATCCGTCCGGAAGATACTTGTACTGGGCGGATCAGGGTCAGAAGCCGAGCATACAGCGAGCTTTCCTAGACGGATCCCGTCGCGAAGTCATCGTGTCTTCTGGAATCGGAGAGCCGACCGACCTGATTGTCGACGTCGCCAGCCGCATGCTCTACTGGTGTGACGCCAAGATGGACGGAATCTACCGAGTCAGAAGTACCGGCGGAACTCCCGAACTTGTCAGATCCGACATCGCTTCGGCCGCTGGGATGGCGCTGCATGGACAGAACATGTACTGGACGGACAACCGTCTCGAGAAGCTCTTCCGAGCCACGTCGAAGCCCAACCAGACGTCCCTCCTGCTCTCCCCGACCACCGTCGCCGCCTCTCTCAAGGACATCGGCGACGTCGCTGTGTTCTCTTCCACGAATCAGCCACGGTCCAACTCGCCATGTCAGATCACAGACAACCTCAGAAAGAGTCCGTGCACTCAGCTCTGCTTCGCCACTCCGGGCACTCAGACACCGACCTGCGCGTGTGCTCGCGGAGTGCTCAAGGGCAGAAGTTGCGAGGAGCCGGACACGTACCTCATGTTCTCGGACGGCGACAAGATCATCGACGCTGCCATCGAGCCTGATGTGAAAGCTTCCCGACCACTGAAGGAGCCGTTCCCAGAGATCACCAATCTGCAGACTTTTGATGTGGACGTGAATCTGAGAAGGATATACTATGTGGTGGAGTCCCCATTGGGAGTCAACATTTCGTGGTTCTCGATGAACAACGCTGACAATCCAAGACTCGTGTTCGGCGCCAGCAAGCAGCCGCACGCGAAGGAAGTCAGACACATTTCCGACATGAGACTTGACTGGCTCACTCAGAAGATCTACTTCACAACCGGGAGAGGCGGAAAAGTGATGGCGATCGACACTGCCGGAGAGCATCTTTCGACGATCGCTTCCGGAGATTGGACGTACGCTATCGCCATCGATCCGTGCTCGGGACTCTTGTTCTGGTCGGACAGCGGGTACAAGACTAGCGGAGGCCTGTACGAACCGCGCATCGAGAGATCCAACCTTGCCGGAGGAAGCAGAAAGGTCATCGTCTCCGAGTCGATCTCCCTGCCGGCTGCGATCGCCGTCGACTTCCGAAACCAGATGATCTACTGGGCTGATGTGAACCGGCTCAACATCGAAGTGGCCGACTACAACGGAGAGAACAGGAAGGTGATCGTGTCCGGGTACCGTGCCAAGTCGCTCGATCTCTGGGACAGGTGGCTCTACTTGAGCGATCCGCTCAGCAACGGAGTCTTCCGACTCGACAAGGAATCCGGATCCGGTCTCGAGAACGTCGTCTCTGATCGCCGTATACCGGGTGCCCTGCGAGTTTTCGCCAGTGAAACCGACGTGCGAACTCGCAACCAAGTGTGCAACGCCCTCACTTCGCAGCTCTGCAAGACTGACAACGGAGGATGCGACCAGCTGTGCACCGTGGTGGCCGACGACATCGGACTGGCTGCCAGCAAGGTGCAGTGCTCGTGCAACGACACCTACGAACTCGTGCAGGAGCCAGGAAAGGACATCGCGACGCAGTGCGTGTTGCGCGGAAGCAACGCCGAGCCGGCCAAGGAGTGTCTGCCCCCGTACAACTTCCAGTGCGGAGACGGATCTTGCATTTTGCTCGGAGCCACCTGCGACTCGAAACCCGACTGTCCAGATGCGTCGGACGAGAACCCGAACTACTGTAACACGCGCGCCTGTCCGGACGGCTACCATCTGTGCACGAACAGGAGATGCATAGACTCTGCGAAGAAGTGCAATCACATTGACGACTGCGGCGACGGCTCCGACGAGCTCGACTGCCCGTCGGCGGTCTCGTGTGCCGAAGGAACCTTCCCTTGCTCCAACGGACACTGTATCAATCAGACCAAAGTATGCGACGGACACAACGACTGTCACGACGAGCAGGTCTCCGACGAGTCTCTCGCCACGTGTCCCAATCTTCCGATCGACTGCCGTGGAGTGAAGATCCGGTGTCCGAACACGAACATCTGTATCCAGCCTGCTGATCTTTGCGACGGATACGACGACTGCGGAGACAAGGCCGACGAGAACCAGCTGTTCTGCATGAACCAACAGTGCGCGCAACATTACGTGCGATGTCCGTCCGGCCGGTGCATTCCGGAAACGTGGCAGTGCGACGGAGACAACGACTGTTCCGATGGGTGGGACGAGACGCACACGAACTGCACCGACTCGACTGGCAAGAAGATCTGTGTCGGCGACTACCTGTTCCAGTGCGACAATCTGAAGTGCATCTCTCGCGCGTTCATTTGCGACGGAGAAGACGACTGTGGAGACGGATCCGACGAGCACACGCGACACGGATGCGGCAACAGAACGTGCACGAGCCAAGAGTTCCACTGCGCATCGAACGCCAAGCTGGCTCAGCCCAAATACGAGTGCATCCCGAGAGCGTGGCTGTGCGACGGAGACGTGACGTGTGCGGGCGGAGAGGACGAGTCGACGGACCTGTGCAAGACGGAGAAGAAGGAATGCAACAAGGGAGAGTTCCGGTGCAACAACCAGCACTGCATCCACGCCTCGTGGGAGTGCGACGGAGACAACGACTGCCTGGATGGCTCCGATGAGCACGCGAACTGCACTTATTCCTCGTGTCAGCCCGATTTCTGGCAATGCGCCAATCACAAATGTGTTCCGAACTCGTGGCGTTGCGATGGAAACGACGATTGCGAGGACGGATCGGACGAAAGAGAGTGTCCGAAGGACTCGCCGGCTGCCCAGAAGGCGTCCAAGTGTGCGAAGGGACAGTACCAGTGCACGAATGGAGAGTGCATCGACGACGCGAAGGTGTGCGACAGAAACTTCGACTGCTCCGACAGATCCGACGAAAGCTCCCTTTGTTGTAAGTCCGGAGGTT
Organism: Caenorhabditis sulstoni; assembly: GCA_963966605.1. Taxonomy (NCBI): domain Eukaryota; kingdom Metazoa; phylum Nematoda; class Chromadorea; order Rhabditida; family Rhabditidae; genus Caenorhabditis; species Caenorhabditis sulstoni. The sequence goes on from OZ016475.1 coordinate 4,747,534, forward strand.
CCGATGCGACGTTTTAGAGATCGAATTTCAGTTATCGATGAGTGCGCGCTCGCGGAGAAACCGCTGTGTGAGCAGAAGTGCATCGACTTAAAGATCGGCTACAACTGCGACTGCTTCGAAGGATTCGCCATCGACGTTTCCGACCAGAAGAGCTGTCACAATGTCAACGAATGCTTCGGTATTTCAACTCTTCTCAGAAGTGTTCTCTCATTTTCGAATTTCAGAGGGCATCTCGGGTTGTAGTCAGAAGTGCGACGACAAGATCGGATCGTACAAGTGTGCTTGCGTGGACGGTTACCTGCTATCGAGCGACGACCACACTTGCAAGCGAGTCGAGAAGGATCCGGAGCCGTTCTTCCTCCTGGCCAACAAACACTACATCCGCAAGATCTCGCTCGACGGAAACAGATACGAGTTGGCTGCTCAAGGCTTCGACAACGTCGTCTCGCTCGACGTGGATCTGACCGAGAAGAAGGCGTATTTGATCGATCAGGGCAAGCTGAGACTTCTGCGAGTGGACCTCGACGAGATGGACTCGCCGCTCTCGTCCTACGAGACCGTCCTCAGACACAACGTGTACGGAACGGAGGGAATCGCCGTTGATTGGGTCGGAAGGAAGTTGTACATGCTGAACCGACAGGAGAGATCGATCCGAGTGTGCGAACTGGACGGAAGGTTCTGCAAGACGCTGATCAGGGACCGCATCCAGCAGCCGAAGGCCATCGCAGTGCATCCGGGCAAGGGGTACCTCTTCTTCACAGAGTGGTCTCTACAGCCGTACATTGGGAGAATCGCCCTCGACGGATCTCCCGAACTGCAAGATCCGATCTTTAAGTTGGCAGAACACGACCTCGGATGGCCAAACGCCATCGCCATCGATTACTTTTCCGACCGACTCTTCTGGGGAGACGCTCACTTGAACGAGATCGGGTTCATGGACTTTGACGGCAACGGAAGACGTCACATACCCGCCCAGCGCACGAGCCACGTCTCCTCGATGGTCGTTTTTGACGACTATCTGTATTGGGCGGACTGGAACCTCCGCGAAGTGCTCAGATGCGACAAGTGGACAGGAAAGAACGAGACGATTCTGAAGAAGACGGTTCAGTTGCCGAACGACCTGCGCATCGTGCATCCGATGAGACAGCCCGCCTACCCGAACCCATGTGGAGACAACAACGGAGGGTGCTCGCACCTGTGTCTGATCGGAGCCGGTGGTAACGGATTCACGTGCGCCTGCCCGGATCAATTCGTTCTGCTGCCCGACTCGAAGACATGCGAGCCTAACTGCACGGAGAGACAGTTCGCGTGCGGTGGAGACGATGCCAAGTGTATTCCAAAGCTTTGGTACTGCGATGGAGAGCCAGACTGCAGAGATGGCTCAGACGAGCCCGGAGAGAGCATCTGCGGACAGCGCATATGTCCGGTCGGAGAGTTCCAGTGCGTCAATCATAACTGCACTCGGCCGTTCCAAATTTGCGACGGCAACGACGACTGCGGAGACGGATCTGACGAGCAGAACTGCGACAAGGCTTGCGATCCTTGGATGTTCAAGTGTGCGGCGACCGGTAGATGCATCCCGAGGAGATTCACCTGTGACGGAGACGACGATTGCGGTGACAGATCGGACGAGGCGGACGCCCTTTGCATGTCTCCTGAGAGAAACTGCACGGCCGAAGAGTTCCGGTGCAACAACAACAAGTGCATCGCGAAGGCGTGGCGATGCGACAACGACGACGACTGCGGCGACGGCTCGGACGAGACCCCGGAGTGCGCGCAGATCGAGTGCAAGAAGGGGTGGACCCGGTGCGCCTCCTCGTACAGATGCATTCCGAACTGGGCATTCTGTAACGGACAGGACGACTGCCGCGACAATTCCGACGAGGACAAACAACGTTGTCCGTCTTGTGACGACGTCGGAGAGTTCAGATGCGCGACGACTGGCAAGTGCATTCCGAGACGTTGGATGTGCGACACCGAGAACGATTGCGGCGACAACTCGGATGAGTTGGACGCGAGTTGCGGAGGCACGACGAGACCGTGCTCGGAGTCCGAGTTCCGATGCAACGACGGAAAGTGCATCCCGGGCAGCAAAGTGTGCGACGGAACGATCCAGTGCAGTGACGGACTCGACGAGTCGCAGTGCACGCTCAGAAAGTGCTTGGCCGGACACAGACAGTGCGACGACGGAACCTGCATTGCGGAGCACAAGTGGTGCGACCGGAAGAAGGATTGCCCGAACGCGGCCGACGAACTCAACTGCCAAGACGTGTCGCGACGCTCTTGCTCTCCGTTCGAGTTCGAGTGCGCCAACTCGGTCTGCATTCCGAGAAAGTTCATGTGCGACGGAGACAACGACTGCGGGGACAACTCTGACGAGACTTCCACAGAGTGCCGCAGTGCTCAGTGCGATCCTCCGCTCAGATTCAGATGCGCTCACTCGCGTCTTTGCTTGAACATCCTGCAACTGTGCAACGGCTTCAATGACTGCGGTCCGAACGACTTCTCGGATGAGCATCTGTCGATGTGCTCGAGTTTCTCAGAGTACGGAGACTGCACTGCCGACCAGTTCAAGTGTGTGAACGGAAAGTGCGTGAACGCGACGTTGGCTTGCGATCGGAAAGACGACTGCGGCGATGCTTCCGACGAGATCGGATGCGCGAAGCACGGCGGAACGACGAGCTGCGAGCAGTTCGGAAACAACGGAGGCTGCAAACACATCTGCACCGACGTTCGCGACGGCTTCTACTGTCACTGCAGAGACGGATTCCGTCCGGATCCAGAGAATCCGAAAGCATGCATCGATATCGATGAGTGCGCCGGCAATAACACGTGCACCCAGCTGTGTCTGAACACCAAGGGATCCTATCTGTGCAGGTGCCACGAGGACTACGAGAACAACGTCGTCGTCGGGTCGATGACCGGAAAGGACTGCCGAGCGAAGGGAGACGCGGCGAATGTGATGATCGGAGCCGACTCTTCTCTCGTTCAACTGTCGCTGCATGGGTCAGGTACCAATCGACATGCAGCCGCGAAGGCCAACGATGAGGACAACGACATCATCTCGATCGCTTTCGACCCGAGAAAGGAGCTCATGTACTGGATCGACGGCACCGAAAAGACCATCTACCGGTCAGCGATCGCCAGTGGAAATCAGAGCCACGAGGGACAGAAGCTCGACCTGGATTTCGCCGGAATGGGTGTCGTTCCGACGGGAATCGCCGTCGACTACACCACTGGCAACCTGTTCATCGCCGCCGTCTCGGAAGATCTCGAGGCGGGACTCGTGTCGACTCGCAAGAAGAGAATGTCCGAACCGATAGACAACCAGAACACTGGATTCATCTTCGTGTCGCTTCCGGACGGCCGCTACCTTCGCAAGATCGTCGCCGGTCACCTCCAGCAGCCGACCGCCATCGTGACTGCCCCGTCGGCCGGCCGAATCTGCTATTCGGATGCTGGTCTGCACGCGAAGATCGAGTGCGCCGACATGGACGGAACCCATCGACAGATCATCGTCAAGGATCTCGTCTTCTCCCCTACATCGATGGCGATCGACGAAGGAAAGGGCAACAGGATCTACTGGGCGGATCCCAAGTACAGAAGAGTCGACTCGGTGAACGTGGACGGATCCGATCGGACGACCGTCGTTCACGACAGACACGTCCCGTACGCCGTCGACGTCTTCGAGAACCACATCTACTGGCTGAGCAGGGAGTCGAAGACTCTCTACGTCCAGGACAAGTTCGGCCGCGGAAGAGTGTCGGTTCTGGCTTCCGATCTGGAGGACGGGCACACTGTTCGGGTCAGTCAGAAGTACGCGAAGGACACGCAGAGACTGGTCAGTGGATGCGAAAGGGCCCAGTGCTCGCACATCTGCGTCTCGCTCCCAGCCAGCGGATTTGCTTGTCTCTGTCCGGACGGACTCGCCGCTCAGATGGACGGCTCGTGCGAGACGCACCATGTGGAAGCGCTCGTGATGCCGAAGCAGTGCTCGTGCACGAACGGCGGCAAGTGCAAACTGGACGGAGTGTGCGAGTGCACGCCGGACTTCGAAGGGGACCGGTGCGAGAAGGAGAGCAGTGTGAGCCGGAAGCTGATCGGACGGCTCTCCGAGAACTTCTTCGCCCTCCTCCTCTACATCCTCGCGTTCCTGGCGGCGTTCGGACTCATCGGATTCATTGGACTCAACGTCTACAAGAAGCGACAGCTCATTTTCAAGAAAAACGAGGCGGCCGATGGAAGTGTCTCGTTCCACGGAAACGTCATTTCGTTCAGCAATCCGGTGCTCGAATCGAAACAAGTCAGTGCCAATCATCACCGTTCCTCTCACTAATTCATCTTTTCAGGACGCGCCCGAGAGTGAGTTCAGCATGCAGCAGATGACGTCGATGCACGAAGACTCGACGACGTTCACGAATCCGGTGTACGAGCTTGAAGACGTGGACATGTCTTCTCCGCGGCCCGCCGTCGACAGCCAGCCGTCCTCCTCGGCCGCCGCTTCGTCTTCTTCTGACATCCCTTCCACGTCTTCTTCGTTCGCTCCGCCCACTTTTGAACAAGACGAAGTGGAGGTCAAACTCGCAGACGAGATAATCGGTAATCCCCCGGAATACTTCGACCCCACGAACAAAACAAACTTTTGTTTTCAGTGCCCAAGGCCGAAATCTCGAAGCCGCCAGTGCCAGCGCGACCGACGAAAAAAGAAAAGAACAGCGACCCGTTGCGAGTCGACAATCCGCTGTACGACCCGGATTCGGAAGTCTCCGACGTCTAACTTCCCGCATTTTCTCGTTTCTCTGTGATACTTCGTTATTTGATTGTACATGTTTTCAGTTGCTCCTCCTCCTCTTCTCTCAAACTCTGAAAGTGCCTTTTCTAGTTGCTCCCGTCCGTGCCCCCCCCCCCCCCTCTCTCTCATCATTTAGTGTCCCATTTAGTACGGATTCCCGCATGCGTTCCTCCCCCCATTTTCTTTTCTTTTCCCCAACTCTTTTCCACACAACATCCAATCCCCCCCGCGTGGTATTGATCACACGTGTAAACTTGTTTCTATCCTTTTTTGGCTGAATATTGTCTTCCCAGTCATCATTTTATTGTGTTAGTTTCGAAGATAATAACGGATTAAATATTATGAATAAACTTAATAGAACTTTTTGCGATCGTTGCACGACACCACACTATCGTTCCTTGGACCGTCATATCTAACTTGGATTCGGCACTAGGTATTCATGATTATCTCTATATTATTCATTCTTATGTACGCCTAACGATCAAGGTTCGAATATGAGGATATAGGTTAATGACAGAATAATAGAATGGCTTCAGAATAATAGCATCCAACTCAACTGACCAACAGGTCCCCTTACTCTGAAATACTCGCGTGTCGTGGGCGTGGCCTGTCCGTCGAGTGTATTACAGTCCTTGCTCCGACTACGAGAGCATCGTGAGAGACGTATTACACGACCAGTGAAAAAATTTAAATAGTTGCAACTACTAGTTGCGGAAGAGTAACTGCTAGAAAACTCGGTCTTCGAAGATCGATCGATTTTCTAGTCTCTCCTGAAGGGTTAACTTCTCGAAAATGTGTTTGATGATTGAGTTCCGGGGTAAAACCGAAGTTCGTTTTCTTAGGATAACATTTGAGACCAAAGATTACCGGCATGAAAAATATATCGATAGTAACAGGTTCACATTTCCTGAGTGACTAGGCCATTTCATTGACTACGAGTGTGACTTGACTATGACTATCAGTGCACTCGGAATAGTGCTAGTAAGACACTTCTGTACTCAATTAGACGGTGTAATCGGATCGTCGAGCTTTCACGGAAAAACTGTTTTTGAGTACTTATTTACATGTTTGTAAGTATTTATGACATAGTCGCGAACCTTCTATTATTGATCTTTTCGATCAGAACGAAAATACTATGTTTTCGGCGTAAATTTCCTCGATTAAACATCGATCTCTGGTCTCCTAATTGATGTGTGGACTCGTCAGAGTGTACTTATCGATCATTTCGCAGAGCTCGAGCAGGCGAGGCCAACGCACGAGAAACGCGCCAGCGGATCGTCTTCTGTGCAGAGCAAACGAGTCCTGACGCATTTCTCGATCTCGCGCTTGAAATTCTGTTTCTTTTTTCCTCCGCCAGATGATTCACAACTGTCGTGTTTTCGCCCACTATTTGTTCTCACGTACAAACCTTTTGCAGCCGTATCTCCGAACACACCGTTCCGTACTTTCCGCAACCAGTCAATCTCTCCAGGTGATGCCCGGATTGAAACCGATCCTCACACTCTGCTCTTTCCTTCCTTGAAGTACTCCTATAGACTAAAAAACAGAAAAAATGAGACTAGCTAAAGTAAGCCAGACTTGTTTTTTGTTTCGAAAAGTCGATATATTCAGATGGTGTCGTCCGAAATGGACACGGCAATCGAGGCGCGATCAGTGGCCACCTCGCCGCTCAGCTCGAAAGTATCTCCTCTGAGTCAGATACAAAAAGACAAGCTGCTTGTCATCCAATGGGAACACCTCAATCTGTACAAATTCTACCCGATGGCTCTGTGCAGTTCGTGGACGATTCGTTGCTTGCTGTACCCGATGTCTGTCGTGAAGAGTCGACTGCAGCTTCAGAGACAGAACAACGTGTACAACGGAATGCGCGACGCGTTCGTCAAAATAATCAGACACGAGGGTATAGGCGCCCTGTACAAAGGATTCTGGATGACTCTGCCGCAGTTATCCGCCTCGTTCCTCTATTCCTCGGCTTATGAACGAGTCCGAGACCTGCTTCAGACTCATCTTCACATTAAAAATCACTCTGTCGTGTCCGCATTGGCCGGAGGAATCGCTTCTCCATGCGCCCAACTCATCTTCGTTCCAACAGACATTGTCGCCCAGCACATGATGGTCCACAACAATCCTGAAGCTTTCGGAGGTAAATTCGCTTTACTGCATTATCGATTTTTAGTGACCTGCGTTATCGATTTCGTGTAATCTGCATTATCGATTCTTTTTAGGGGGCAAGAAGAATGTCGCTGTGGCAGATGCTATCCGAAAAGATGGTCTCGAAGGAAAGAGGACACTGGGGTTGCGAGTTATTCAGGCGGTCTACCACGTGGACGGAATTGCTGGTTTCTACAGGTTTTTAGAAGTCAATCTCACTGGGAGAATATCAATAACCTTTCAGAGGATTCTTGTCGGCAATCATGTTGTACATTCCTTCGACAATGGTCTTCTGGTCCACTTATTACAACTCATTGTCCGTCTTTCGGATGATCCGTGAGAAAGTGACAGAGCTAGAGTACGGAGTCAAACCGACGTCTCCTTCTGAAGTCGACGATCGGAATCTGTTTTTGGATCAAGCAGTCAGTGGTTCGATCGGAGGAGTCGCCAGTGCAATGGTCACCAATCCTTTGGAGATGCTCAGAATTCGTCTGCAGGTAGAAAAACGAAAAAAGAGAAGCCATATATTCATTCTCTCCGCAGGTTCATCGAACGACGTATCGGGAAACGATTCTGAGGTTGTGGAAGTACGAGAAGGCTCAGGTGTTCACGAAGGGGCTCGCTCCCCGCATGGTCAACAACGCGCTTTATTCGAGTCTCGTGATGCTCGCCTACGAGAGCGTGAAGCGATTCGCGGTGCTTCCCGAGTACAAAAACAAAGTCGTTTGGTGATCCCGTACTCTCGTATTTTACCTTCTAGCAGCATGGATTAGTGTCGAATTAGTGCGCCCTCCTTTCCTGTTCAAATTGTAAATTTGTGTGCTCATATCACTCTGAATTCCTGCTCCTCATCTGCTCTTCTCACCTTCTGTTTCATGAACTTGTCATCTTTTTCTTTTTCTTCTTCGTTTCTTCCTGAACTTCCTTCTTTCATTATATTTCCACATTTTTATTGAATTCTGCCCATTCTGAGAGTAAACAATTTGTATTCATAAGAGTATACTGTCTCTTGAAGGTTTGACGCGACCCGTTACGAGTACCTTGTCCGATTTGAGGTCTCAAGAATCTATTTCTGATTCAGATGTCGGCCCGACGCGTCGTTTCCCGATTCGATCGCGTTAACCAATGGCTGCAGTTTTCGAGACAGTGGCACGTGATCGACGCCAATCAACAGGCAAGTTCCAATCCGATCGAATCGTGAACAGACGAGTAAACAACAACATCGGATGAAACGTGTTCTTTGCGACCGAGTCCAATAACAGAAAATCAAAGTCAGTGCTTTCAGGACGCGGAATTGCTTGGGGAAAAGGTAGCTCGGTACCTGGCTGGCAAACACAAACCGATTTTCCACCCGGAAACTGACTGTGGAGATCACGTGGTTGTGACGAATTGCAAGGAGATTGCGATGCACGCGTTCGACTGGAAGCACACGATCTACAAGTTCAACATGGAGTATCCGAAGAGTAAGGCTGACATTCCAGCATGGCAAATCCACGAGTACGATCCATGCAGAATCGCTTTTCTCTCTGTTTACAGGGTACTTTCACGTTGATCGGCTCTCTTAGTTACGTACTTTTTCAGTCTCTCGGCAACAATCTTCTCCGTCGTCGTCACATTCAACGACTTCATCTGTTTCCCGATGAGGAAATGCCGGAGTTTGTGAGAAAGAATATCGGAAGTCAACTGAGGCAAGTGCAGCAAGTTGTGAAACGGAGCGACGAGTACACGGCAGAGGAAAGAGCCGCCTTCCCAAGAGTCGTCAAGTTCGCCGAGAAGCACGTCGTCGACTGGGAAAAGAGCATTCCAAACCCCGGAAGACACGTCAAGCCGGCGCCCGGCCAGAAGAACAAGTAAAAGCGGGTCGATCTCAGAAAAATAATCATGTAGGCGTACTAGAGTCCCTTCTTCATTGTTGTTGTTTTCATGTTCCTTTCTTCATAAATTTTGACCAGAAAAGAAAAAAATTCATTCGACAGAAAGTTAGAATAGTGAGAAAAGGGGAAGTGCGAGATGATGCAATAAAAAGGGATTGGGAGGCAATAAATTTGGAAAAGAGTGCTCTCAATTAGATAGAGCGCTCCTTTGCATCCGCTTTGCGAGCCGCGCCTTCTGCAGTTTGTACAGCACGTTGCCAGAGTCCGCTTCGTCCGCGCGATGCCGCGTGTATCCGTCGGCCGCGTGTCCGGAATTCACTCCGATCGCGTTGATCATGAGTCGAGCTGGAAAGAAAAGGCTGAAAATGAGATAGGAAGGGCGAAGAGGAGCTACCATTAGACATTATCCGCTCGTCGTCATTCTTCGTGTTGAGAACAGTTGAGACGCCGTACTCGTACAGATTTTTCACTTCCTGAAACGCGCCGATCATCGTGTTCAGCCGATGAACGAGCATTCCGAGTGTCTGAACGAATAGGATCAGGAGCAGGAATATGACGATGCCCATTCCGAGCGGATCAATCTTGAGCGGCTCGTCCGTCTGCTCGAACTGTCCCGTCATCTCGTTCATCTTTGTCCATTTGAATCCCTCTGAAAGCGACAGTTCTCAGAAAAAGCAAAGAGGACTCGGACTGACTGAAAGGCAAGTATTTGATGCTGAGTACGTTCTTGTGCTTCTGAATCAGAAAGATGGCCAACGCGAGCAGGGTGTTGATCAGGAGGATCGTGAATGCAATCTGATTCCGGAGCGCGGCTAGTCCGTCCGCTACCTGCTTCGTTTCGGCAGGCGTCGATTTGATGGGCTTGAGGTAGGTCTCGATGAGTTCCGTCCAGAACACCTTCTCGGCACTCTTCAGCTTGCCGCGTTCGCACACTTTCAGATGCTGGTTCGTCATCCAGACGTACTTGTTCGCCTTCTGCATCTCCTTCTGCTTCTTCTCTTCTTGCGGCATCTCGTTTGTCGTCTGCGTCTCCGTCTCTTTCTTCTCTTTCTCTTCCTCCTCGTCGAGTATCTTTTTGACGTCGGCTCCATTCTGAATCATCACGTCTTCTAGTCCTCGTCTCCCTCTTCCACTTACCTCCATATTCCGAAGCGCCATTTCCATTCTGTGCACCTTCTTCTCGAACTTCTCCCGCTTCTCGCGGTTTTCCTTGCGTTCATGTCCACTGATCATCCGAACTCCTTTCTTCAACACTCCGATCACCGCTTCGATCCATCTTTCCATCGGAGCCTTCTTCGTTTTCTGACCAGTGGCTTTCGCGACAGCTTCTCGGGTTCCCCAGTTGATGACGTTCAGATTGATGAGAGAATAGAGCGAAAGGAAGACGTATGTGGCGGGGATCATGAGGAAGAAGACGATTCCGTAGATGATGTTGGTGAACTCTTTCGGATGAAGACACGCGGCGAAAAAGAAGATGGCGACCATGGTGACGATGAAGAGAGAGGTCGGAGCGACGACGGCTGAAACGGAAAGGATCAGGAAGAGTCGGAAGGCTGCGAGGATTTACTCTCGAGGACGATCTGACTGCTCGTGGCGACCAACACTGCCAACATCACGAACGCGTAGGCGATGGACATAAACTTCGCGTAAGCCAGCTGCACGTTCGATTCGGTTGTGAAGCACAGCAGGACGAAGAACCCGATCGGAAGACCGTTGTAGAGCATCACGTCGGTTCCGTTGAGACCGAAGGCGGCGACTTGGGCGAAGACGAGCATAGTGAAGATGATAGCAGGTCCGAGCATCGAGAAGAAGATCACGAGGAACTGGTAGGCGATGTAGGCGTACGAGATAGATTCGTTGTTCTCCGAAGCTCTCTTATAGTCCATTAGGAGGTCGACAGTATTGGCGATCGAGGAAGGTGTCCATCGTCTGCGTTGATTGAAAAACTCTTCGAAGCCTTCTGGAGCGTACGTCTCGGCGTCAGAAGCGGCTGCGTACTCGATACGGTAACCTTGTTTGAGCAGCAAAGTGCTGAGCCAGCGGTCTTCTCCCTGATCGTATTGCACGAAATGGCGGGGCTCCGACGCTGTTTTCGTATACTTGTGCATGATGTTGTCGTCCATGAGGGCCGAAGCACGGAACAGCGAGAAGCATCCGGGAGCACAGAGCACGCATCCGAAAACGTGCTCCGCCGCCTTTTGGAACCAATGCGCAATGGCGTACTCGAACTTCTGATACCAGACCATGATGCCGCTTCCAATCGGATGGATCCGTCCGCACGCGCATCCGATATCGCTCTTCGCATTCATCAGATGAAGCAACCGGAGCAGTGCGTCCGGTTCGAACTTGGAATCTCCGTCGATAGCCAGGATGAACGTGTTGTCAGCCATCTGCTGCCGGTCTTCGATCGAAAGTGGGCAGTCCATGATGCGGTGACCCAGAAGGTAGTACATGTACATCACCTGACTCCATCTCTTCTTGTGCCGAATCAGCTTCTTGTCTTTCAGATGCACGAACAGAAGAGTCCCAGATGGTAATTTAACGACGAGTCGTCCTCCGTACGGAGTGTTCACCAGAATACGCGTCTCCAGTTTGCCCTCCTCGTTCAGCTTCTCGCCAGTCATATCGTTGAGCAGTTCGAAGAACATGTTGAAGAACTCGTTCGGTTCCCGTTTCTCGACGCCGTCCTCCTCGATGTCCTCCCACGCGTCGTCGAAGAAGATGTGCCCCTCGAGTCGGTAACGCAGTTCGTTCACCTTCTTATTGTTCATCCGAGTCGCGTGATCGACGTCCAACTTCAGAATACTTCGGAGCACTTGCCGCATCTCTGTTTCCGTCTCATGCCACATTGTAGCGCATGCGTAGACAGTCGACACTCGATCGACCTCGTCGTTTCGGATCCGCAGCTCGTCGTTCTCATCAAAAATGTCCTCGTCCTCAATCAGCATCGTCTTCTCCTGACGATTCAACGAGTGCTGGAAGACAACGAGTGATTGCTCGATGCAGAGTCCGTTGCAGACTGGAGGCATAGAGGAAATGCTGGAAAAGGAAGGGTCAGAGAAACGAGTGGAGTCAAAAATCTCACATTTCTTCAGTCGAGTCAAAGTATCGCTGCCGTACGAGACGCCATCCGCGGTAACATCCGACGAGGAGCCAGACAAGACAAATGTAGAAGTCGGGAGACGTCATTCCCTGCACATCCTGGAACCACTGATCACAAATCCAGCGGAGTCCGAACTTGGCGAGTCGGCGAGAGATAGAGCACGTCGGAGACTGGCAGGCGTAACGAACGAAGCCGTAGGCAATGAGGGGAGCGATCGAAAGAGGATGGACGAAGGAGAAGGGATGGAGGTCGAGAGCCGCGAGGAAGCGTGAGATGGCTCGCATGAAAACGTGCAGCCCTATGATTCCGGTAGCGAGGAGGAGAAGGAGACTGCAAGAGAAGCTACGATATCCGGCTGCGTCTGGACGACTCACGTGTAGTTCTGACGCATGTTGAAGTGGAAGAAAGCCTTCGCAAAGTGGGAAGCGTCCAACTTCTTGTGTCCGTTCATCATCACCGCGGACACCTGCAACCACGTGATCCTTTTCAAGGGACCGGTTCTATCCTCACCATAACTCCAACAGTGCACACGATCCGCATGAACGAGACGACCGCATTCGTGGTGTTGCTCATTTTGCGGACGGCGTACTTGATCCGGTAGAGCTCATCGTACGAAGTGTTCGCGTGCGTTGTATCGATCCAGGATTCCCAGAATCCGATCGAAGTGCACATGATGCCGATCGGAAGAGCGATCGTCGCCGTGAACTTACCATCGAGAAGTGTCCAGACGTAGCAACTGCTCAGAAGAACGAGGAACATAACGGCATGCGGGATGGCGATGAAACAACGTCCGAGACGGTTCTTGAAAGATCTTCCCGTCCTGGCGGCAGACATCATCGCGATGAGGGAGCGTTGGAAGACGGCAACAAGTGGGAAGCAGGCGCCGAGAACGAGGCACCTGGCGATGTCGAGTTGGGGAAACACGTGGAAGGTGAGGACTGCGAGTCCGACAGCTCGGAGAGATTCGAGGATCACGAGAGACCGAATCAGTCGTCCGGTCCTTCCTTTCCAAATCTCGAGCGCCGACCGGACGAGGTTGACAGCGTCCGGAAGACACTGGATGAACAAGAGCGACATGTAGATTCCGGCAGTTGTCATCGAAGTTCGTCGCACTGAAAGCAACATGTTCCGGAATGTTCAACTTGAAATCAACAAGATTACCGATTGCTCGTGAGCATTTCCGGGAGAATTTGTCGAGAAGATGCGTGTGTGGAAGAATGTTAGTGGCCATGACGAGCACGATGATTTTAGAGAAAACCGAGCCGAGAGTTAATAAAATGTTACAGAGGGCAAAAAGAAGAAGCTGAAAAGATCAATGGTCCGGAATCCGGAGAGCAGTCGGTCACCTTTGTGCCCTGGAGAGCAGTGATCATCCATGGCGAGAGAGTCGGGCCGTCGCTGGCCGATCGTTTGTGCGACCGAAACGCGTTCCAGTAGTTTTCCCCATCATTCATCCTGAAAAGACGGGGAATGAGGAGGAAAGTCGGAGAAAATCATCCGAAACGGAACGAGTCGAGGTGTTCGCGCGCGCAGTTCCGTTGGTCAAGTGTCTCTAGTTTGAACACCGAACCTCGTAGATCAAATTTGAATTCTGGGAATCAAACGATTTTCCGACTCGAATGCCGAGAAAATTGAAATCTGAGAGCTGTAATCGCAGCGGGCGAAAGCGAAACAGGAGAGTCTGCTTCACGCCTGATACTTTTTGATTATTGCCAAAAACAGATTTTTTGTGGGGAGATCAAAGTTTATTTACAGAATTTTTCGTTTTTTATAGAAAATTCAGAATGATTAGTTACATTAGTGCACTCAATTATTCATCTTCTTCCTCTTCGTCCCCGAATGAGAGCAGTCCTTTCTGGACCTTCGCTTCGGGTGCGCTCTTCTTCTTTTTCTTTTCTTCCTCTTCGTCGACGGCTTCGCCAGTCCTTTTCGTTGGCTTTTTGAACGTGATTTTTCCTTCCGCAATCAGTTTGTCTGAATTAAATAAGTTTTTCTCTTCGTGATTGATTCTCTCACCGTCTTCTTCTTTTTTCTTGGCAGCCAACTCTTTGTCCAACTCTTCCTTCGTCAAATCTGTTTCTTTATCCAGAACCACGACTTGCGGCCTGTCCTCTTCTTTCATTCGCATTAGATCCGTCTCATCGTCGTCCAATTGGCCAGGTCCGTCTTCGTCGTGGAACTGAAATCAGAAATTGATTTCCTGTTGAAAACCCTATGAATTCACCTTGTCCTCTAATTTTGCCGGCTCTTTGTACCCTAATTTCGCTTTCATTGCCTTGATGAAAGCGGGTTCTTCTTGTTCGACAAAATGAAGGTTCGCCTGAAAAAAGATAATCAGAAACATTTTTTCAAGGTAATTTTACCTTGTCTTTGTACGACATTGAAGAAGACTGACCTCTTTTTGACATCTTGACAAGTACAAGCTTTCTGTATTATGAACTTTCTGGTTATCGATAGTTAAAAAACGAGAAAAACTTTTTTTTTTGCAAAAATTGCAGTAAATCTACAGAGTGAAGTCCGCAATACGTCGTGAAGTTCGATGCATAGCCGCAATCACTACGCGATAATTTAAAAAGAAAATAAATTTTAAAAAATTTAATTCTGCTTTTATATTTCCTTAGGTATTTTCTTTTCTTGAAAATGCTCTTCCTGCGACTTATATTTTTTTCATTTTTGTTAACTAACCGCCGCCTAACAAACCCTTCTTTGAACGATCTTCTCGCATGAATGTCTAGGTCAACAGAGGTGCTCTCTGGAATGCTCAAGTTTCATGCCCTACCCGTCGTATAATCCCCCGTGTCCTACATTGTTTTCAATGCGTTTCACTGTCCGAAAAAAGAAAACAAGACTACAATTTCAAGCAAGCAGAGACTGCCAAAATAGACATTGTGGCACCCGCGTCGATCTCATTTCCTCTTTTTCTGGTTCTTACAGAAAAGAAACAATAATTCAAAAAGAAAACCGATTTGACATCGTATGGTGTTCTCCATAAAACTTGAACTGTTGAAAAGCGCATAAACGATTCCCTCTCTATTCTGGAAATTGGGAGGATTCCAAGCTCCTTCTCTTCTTATTCTTTTTTCGTGAAACTGGTCACATTTCAAGGTTTGCACTGCTTCCGGCGCAAAACAAGAAGTTCATTCGAATGAATCTTTCGAATCAACTGTCCGCTGGAGGATTCTGCGATTTGCGAGTAAAGTGTAATAATATCACTTCCCGCGAAAATGAGCGAATCGGCAATTCCTCGACGTATTGCTCTCCGCTGTTTGTATTGGTTGGAAAATGAAAACAAGTCGAAAAGAGATGCAATTTGAGCGGAATCCTCATGAATATGTGATGTCTTCTCCATTTTTTGTGATCCTGAATATTCTTGTTCTCACTGATAATCAGACACTTCTTTTCAATCGAATCACGTGATCTAAGTCGGTTCTTCTCTTACTTATTAGAGAAAGAGAGCGAGAGAGAGAGAGAGAGAGAGAGAGAGAGAGAGAGAGAGAGAGAGAGAGAGAGAGAGAGAGAGAGAGAGAGAGAGAGAGAGAGAGAGAGAGAGAGAGAGAGAGAGAGAGAGAGAGAGAGAGAGAGAGAGAGAGAGAAAGTGGGAGCGAATTTGCAGTTTCTTCCGCAACAAGTCTCTATCTTTCTCTGCCCACATTACGAATTGTTCGGTGTGCCTTTCCGAATGCGTTTCTTCGCCATTTCGCCGAAATGACGACTGCTTGCATGAATTAGAGGGTGCGTGGGGCCGCGGAATGAGAAGAGCACCAGTCTGCCTCGTCCCGGAAATCTCGTGACTATCCTTCTCAAATAATAGAGAATAGAGCTTTGTGATATTCTCGAGAATGGTTCAGAAAGCATTAACTGACGTTTTTTGAGTTCTCAAATATTGGTGAGCTCTTTTGATGAACGGAAAATTGAGACTCTCAATACCTGTCCAATTCCCAAAAAAAGCGTTTCTTTCCTTGCAGTTCTCAAAGTTTTTTTCCTACAACTGTTTGCTTTCCCCGAACCTCGTGTGATACGAAAAGGAACAAAGATTTCCCATCTATCAACTCGTTTTGAACTTTCAGTTTTTGGTCGCTGCTACGTCATTCTTTCGGATTTCGGCCTGAAAGTCGAAAAATATGACACAGATACTTTTCGCCACGAACTTTTGTCTTTTCATCGAGCACTCCCGTGAGTAGTTCTGAACTGATTATTCAGGAAGAACATTTCGAACCTGTGAGAAGAGATGGCACAGAAAAGACAAACAATACTTTGAAAGGGCCACTCACAGCACACACACACAATAGCCGACACTTTCTCTCTCTCTCTTTCTCTGTGCCCTATTCGTGTTTATCTCTGTTACATCTCATCAGTCGAGCGTTATTTCTGGCCGAGGCAAATGCCCACTTCGATATACTTATTTTCCTTATTGCACCCGTCGCGCCGCGCGCAGCAGTTCGGACCGCCCCGCCGCCAACAGCCTCCAAATCATTCCATCCTCGCTCATTCCGCCACTTACTTTCTCCTCCTTCTTCTTTCTCCTCCCCTTCGCCCGTTTCGCTCTTCTTATTATGCCCGCTCACACACAAACACACACACACACACAACGCTCAACACCGCTCACACACTTACACTCACACGTCTAGCTCGCTTCTTCCGACCAAGCTCGTGAACTTTGACTCCGATCTGTCGCTAGAAAAGAGTCTTCACTACTGTGCAATTTCTAAGCCCAACAGCTCCAATATCCCGAATACCTGCTTCGGCTTTCTTGGCTCGTGAAGCTTATTGTCTTCTATAGGACGTTTTTGACTCTTGAATCAGTTAATATTTGTATTCTGATCTCTTTCCTCGCCGTTTTGAATTTGGCCTGGAACTGGCCATCCGCCTCTTCTTTCGGTCACAGAACGAGTTCATCTTCTATTCCCTTCAATTGATTGCAACCGACAATCACACATCTCTCAATGATTTCAGTAGGAGAAGAAGTTGTGCTGACGTCTTCTGTCGAATAGACTTCAATAGATTGTTATCTAGTCTCATTCCTGAATTGAGAAACATGTAAATTCAAATGCCATGAAAACGATTCGAAATGTTTTCATTTACGAAAACCTCTGTGCGCACTTCAGGGGAAATCTCTGTAAGCTGTCTTCCGAAGTTACACGGGTTGACCTTGGAGGTCATCTTTGCAGTTCTAGGCCCTCAGTGTGACACTTCTAGAGGGCTACGTGGCGAAGACCACTTGAATACGTTTGCAGTTTTGACGTGAACTTAATTCTTATCTAGGCGGAGAGGATGTACAAAGATCCACTATTGCTCTGATCATCGAAGGCCAACAGCAGAGAACTTTCCAACGCCAGGTTCATGTGAGTTTCTTCCAACTGTGCACGAAATCGTAACATCCTCTCTCTCTCTCTCTCATTCCAAAACATTTTCACCCGTTCGTTGGATGTTTCTGCTGATTGACGGGGATTGGTCCCGAAGCGAAGGAGGGCGAGGAGAAGGCCGGACAGCGACACCCAGTTCTAATTGCAGCTGTTTTATCGTCACGCACTATCGATCGACTCCACCTCCTCCTCGACAACACATCCCCAAACGACATGGCGACGCGGGGGAGAAGGCCAGATTAGACTGTGTCTTGTTTCTCCGCTGCAGAGCCCTCTCCCAACTTATTCGTCTTCGTTTTGTGCTTCCTGCCGGCCTGCCCGTTTATTGACATTACATATCGCCTTCATCTCAACTCAGTTTGTGTGTGAGCGTGTGTGTGTGTGTGTGTGTGTTGTGTGTGAGTGCTCGGCTGCGTGTTTTTTATTTCTGAATTCTTTTTCTCCGCCTCCCTCTGCTTCGCCAGTTGGCGCTGCTTCTTTTCGAATAACTTAATTCGTGGCTCCTTCTCTTCTCCGTGCTCTTCTCCTTTTTCTCTTCAACTCAACCCTCATCGCGTTTCCCGGAGACATTTCGGACGACTTCTGCTCCCTCCGCTCACAATTCAAATGTTCCACGTCACGGTGTTTGCCGAGACAAAGCGTTCTCTCTCGTTGTCTGCGTCTCGCGGGCTCTCTCACTCTCGCTTTCTTCGATTCGCTTTTGAGATTCTTCCTTTATGTTACTGGACTGATGTCCGACCGAGTTCGAGGTTTTCTAAAAAGTTAACTTCGAAGTGTGTTCTGTCGGTTGTGTCAGGCACTTTATGTGTGCCGTTCAGTTACTACCAAACGACTACTCCTTCTTTCTCTTTCCTCTCCGCCTGATTTTATCGCGACTCTTCCTGCTGGACCGTCGGTGTTGTTCTCTCCTGAACCAGGTCACTCATTCGCACCAAAGAAAGCCTCTTCTCCATTCGTTTCCTCCGTCTCTCTCTCTCTCTCTCTCTCTCTCTCTCTCTCTCTCTCTCTCTCACTTTCTCTCTCTCTCTCTCTCTCACTTTCTCTGGTTCCGCCTCTCTATCTTTTCTCTTCCCGACATCAAGACATATTCCCAAGTATTACTAATTCCGTCTGTTCACCTGCTCTCTCCTCCCCCACTCAGTTCTCTTTTCAACACTGTTCCTCCCTTCTGGTTCATCTTTCGCATTTGAATTCTTCTCCGAATCGATAACAACAACCGAACAGTCGAGTGTTACTTGTGCCAACACCCACTCCTTCCGGATCAATGATGCACTCGAGAAAGTCTTCCTCTCCATGTGACCGATTTCTCTTCTATTTCGAATCGCTTCTCAGTTCTCAGTCGAACTCTCTGAACTCTCTCAAACTCTCACGTCAACGTTCAAATTCGTAGTGGCCTTTTCCACAGTACATCAATGAGACAGCCGTCTGTCGTACGAAAGTTGTAGCGCAGTGCGAAGCGGGGGTCGTTTTTATTCCGCTTCTCTATGCCCGATCCGACCTTCTCTTTCTCCTTTTTCGTCGTTAACCCGACTACTCATATCCGAATGCGTCCCTCTCGCACCCACATAAATTTGCAGTTCTACTGGCAGTCAACTATCACTTCCCCTCCCATTCTCACTCAACCAACCCACAGAACCTGTCCCTTCGAAGAAAAAGCATTCTTATTATTTTTTTCACACATTTGGAATAGTTTTCTATCCGAAATGTACCGGAAAACAGTGGTTGTTTCGTGCTCCGTTTCATGGTAGTCTGATACCGATCGGTCTCGACTCTCCCGCTTCTAGTACCCCACTCGGAATGATACGATTCCGCGCTGTTTCCCAGGCCCGTTATCTCTTCTTCTCTTTTTCCCAAACTTCCCGCTGCGTTTTCTGTCGTCACTCTCTCG